>VWZI01000951.1:1005054-1066414 GCA_013396835.1 Psilopogon haemacephalus | reverse complement strand
TGGCCCTCCTCTGGACTCTCTCCAACAGTTCCATGTCCTTCTTGTGCTGGGGGCTCCAGAACTGCACACAGTACTCCAGGTGGGGTCTGACAAGAGCAGAGTAAAGGGGGAGAATCACCTCCCTTGCCCTGCTGGTAATGCCTCTCTTAATGCAGCCCAGGACACGATTGGCTGTCTGAGCCACGTGTGCACACTACAGGCTCATCCACCCAGACCCCCAGGTCCTTTTCCTCAGAGCTGCTCTCCAGCCACTCACCACCTAGCCTGTATTTGTGCTTGGGATTGCAGCGACCCAGGTGGAGGACCTTACACTTGGCCTCGTTAAATTTAATGAGATTAGCCTGGGCCCACCTCTTCCAGCCTGTCCAGGTCCCGCTGGATGGCATCCCTGCCCTCCAGCAAGTCAACTGTGCCACACAGCTTGGTGTCATCTGCCAACTTGCTGAGGTTGCACTCGATTCCTCTGTCCATGTCACTGAGAAGATAATGATTGGACTCAATGATCTTGGAGGTCTTTTCCAACTGAAACAATTTGAGGGAGGTTTAGATTGGAGATTAGGATAAATTTCTTCACTGAAAAGGTTGTGAAGCACTGGGGCTGGCTGCATGGGGAGGTGGTGGAGTCACCAGTCCTGGAGGTATTTAAAAGATGTATAGGTGTAATGCTGAGGATGTGGCTTGGTGGTGACTTGGTCGTGCTAGGTTAATGCTTGGGCTCAATGATGTGAAAGATCTCTTTCAAGTAAAATGACTTCATGATTCTATGCTTGGCTTCGATCTCAGCTGATTCATCTCTCTCCAATGCATGGTGAAAGCAGTCATGCACTTCTTGGTAAAGACTATATGGGGGTTGCAGCCTCTGCAAAGATCTGGATGTGTTCCTTGACACTTCAGCCTTTAATGTTCTGTCTGTCCAGATGGGTGGATGAGAGGGACAGGAATGCCCAATGCTAGGTACTGGGTTATTGTTTTCAGCATACTCAACTTGGCCTTACTCCCCTTTCCCCCGTGTGTATTGATTGATGTTATTTCAGGTCCTTTCAGTAATCAGGAAATGGCAGAGTGGTTCCAGGCTGGGTACTTCACTATGTCACTGTTGGTTAAGAGAGCCTGTGATGAGACATTTCAGCCACTTGGAGACATCATGAAAATGTGGGGCCGGGTTCCCTTCACTCCCGGTCCAGCACCACTCCCACATCTGGTAAGTATGTGACAATTGTGGTATTCAAATATTCCTGTAACAAATGGAGTGGAATTACGTACACATCAGCTTCTGTCTTGGAATTGTAGGTGCTTCAAGCACCAAATCTGAACTCTATTAAATTATCCTTTTAAGAGGAGGAAAGACTTAATTTATTAAGTGTTTGCTTTGCCATGTGTGTGGCTGAAATGCTTGGTCCTGGGTATTTCAGTCACTATACTGCAGGCATTGTAAATGTTGGTCTTTGTTTAGGTATTTTTCTGTTTTCTCTGTTCAGTTCAGAGTACAATGTTGCTTACATTTGCAACATACTACTGTTGTCACATATATTAAGGTTTTATTTTTAAACATAGGGTGAGCTGGACCAAGAACGGCTGACCAGACAACAAGAGTTGGCTCTGATCCAAATGCAGCACCTCCAGTATCAGCATCTTTTAATACAGTAAGACTGCCAGTCCCAGAGACCTTTCAATGGCTGTGTTCTGCTCTGCTTTTTTAATCATTTGTGTTCAGCTTCTAATCACTGTTTCCTTGGGCAGTGGGGCTGGGAGTGCATCACCTTGAACAGCAATAAGTTGCTTGCATTATCACTAGAGGCTCAGTAGTCTACAGGATTAGACAGTGTGGCTATCTTAGGCACACTTCTCAGCATCTTTTTTGATATCCTGCATAGCTATTTTAATGACACCTGCTCTGTATGGATAGCCATTACATTTCAATTGAATCTCTGCTATTCTTGTAATGTAGTTTGGATGTTTTGGAGTCAGGGGAAGGCTACACATCTGTTGAACTGGAGACAGCAAAGGCAGAATTTAATATGATCTGCTTGCTTAGTGTTTTGAAGACCGGCAGAAGGTAATGCTGTAGAAAGCAGTTTGTTATCCATTTTGCTGTAGTCATCAGTTGTTCAGTTCTGATTGCTTCCTGAAACCAGTTTTGTAGGAGCTTGGAAAAGAGGAAGAAGTTGGACTACTTGCTCATGTGTCCTGAAAGCATGTGCCATGATTGTCAGCTTATGATTTGATAAGGCAAAGCCTGCCCTTGTATACCTTCACATGCTGGGGAAGAGATTGATCTGTGTAGATGTGCAGTCATCAAAGCCAGGCTAATTTAAGCAATCTGTATGTAATTTGTAGAAATAGGGAAGCAGTGTTGCACAGCTTACGGAAGAATTTGATTCAGCTCATGTGGGCCAAGTTGTTGAGTTCTTGTATTTTGCTTCTTTCCAAGGCCCCATTCAGTGGTTTGCTCTCTAGTGTTTATGCACTATATAGGTCAGTGGGCATTAGTCCCAGAGAATGCATCTGTGTGCAACCTCTGCAGCTTGGGCACGATATAAGCAAGTGAACAAATGCCAGTGATTCTCTGCTTCTCTTTTGAAGACAACAATATGCACAGGTGCTGGCTCAGCAACAGAAGGCAGCCCTTTCATCCCAGCAGCAGCAACAGCTTGCTATTCTCTTGCAGCAGTTCCAGGCCCTGAAAATGAGGTGAGTTAGCCTAGACTGGAACTGAATACCATTGTTCTTGTACTCCGACTTGTATATAACAATTATAACCTTGTCAGTGGCCCATCCTATTCAGCTTTGCTCATAATTGAGTATTACATGTTTTAAAGATTGTGTGAATATGAAAAAGTTGCAAGATATTGGATAGTTCTTTATGTACGTAGTCTTTACCTCAAAGGATGTTTATGAAAATCAGGAGGAAAAGATCTTGTGGCTGATATTGTATCTTTTTGACAGACCTGTTTTGCTGGTAACAGAATGGCTTCACCTATTGAGTTCTGTAGTACTTAGGCACTTGTTTCTCAAACTAGCCTGTAAGCAGCAAATACAAACTTGTAGCAGTACCTGACTTAGCCCTTGGCAGCAGGGATGAGATGAGAAAGAATGCTGCAAGCAGCTAGCATTGTCCACATCATATTTTTGTTTTAAATAGAGGTGTGGAAGGATAGGAGTATGTTACAAGTTACTGGCTCTTATGCATATTCAGAGCACTCCTCTCCTGGAAGTGGCACGTTGACTCTTCCTGTTGGTATTACAGAATATCTGAACAGAACATGATGCCACCTGTTACAAGGTCTGTGTCAGTGCCGGACACTGGCTCAATATGGGAACTTCAGTCAGCTTCGCAGCCTACAGGTAAGATGCTCAGCACATGTCAGATCTGCTGAGAAAAGTTCAGAGGAGTGGAATATAATATTCTAAGAGTGTTCTTCTCAGATGGGAGGAGTTTGAGTAACTGGTTATTCTGTAGAATTTCATAGGAAATTCAGCATTACTTCAGTAATGGACAAACCTTGATCTACAGGAGGATAGAGGTTAAGATACTGGCTAAGGCTAATGTGCCATTGTGGTTTTAGTACATAAAACTGTATAACACAAGATTATCTCTTTTCAGTTGTTTTTTGTCCATGTGCTTATTTTTATTTGTCAATGTTTGTTCTCTTCACTGTTTAGTCTGGGAAGGAAGCAGTGTCTGGGATCTCCCCATTGATACTGCAGCTCAGGGACCAGCTCTAGAACAACTTCAGCAGCTTGAGAAGGCCAAAGCTGCAAAGGTCAGAAACTGTTTTGTACTGTAAGACATTGGGATTGCTATTCTGGAATGTAACTGTGTTACTTGAGCCACTGGAAGACGATTAATTCTGTACGATTTTGATGAGATGTTCATGGAAAAACATCATCAAGAGAACAGGGGTGATAGAAACCAGCTATGAAATCTTTGTGGACTGCTGTTCAGAAACCATTGCTGTGGAGGTACTACTGACCTCTAACATAGTGCCTATGTTTTTTACACTTGTGATTAATAACTCTTTGCTAGCCACTCTTCTTTTAAAGTGAAATCATCATGAAATGTCATGTCAAACTCCGAGTAGGAGCAGGTAGTCACTCTTTTACTACTTGCATCTTTTCACACAAATCCTAAGAGTCCTCTTTGGGTTGTTTTACTCATTTATTAAACTATTGATACAGGTTTGAGCCTGTAAGATTCTGTATGTTTTCTGAAACTGATTGTTTTATGATGACGCAAAGCAACTCGCTCTTAGCTTCTAAAGTCTGAGGTTATTTTAAGGAGCCAATGCAGAAAGATTAGAGAATTGATGTTGGTTGAAGAATAGAAATTGTCTGTAATTGTTTCGGGAACCTGACCTGAGTAGGCAGCCAGCTGGTAGGTAAAATTGCAATCAAGGGAGAGCATCTGTCAGAAGCTTCATCTGTTACCTTGTTCCTGTAATCTCAGCAGAGTTGCCCTAAGAAATGGTGTAGGAATACGTTACCTGCATCTGAGTATAGTTTTATGTGAATTGTAGCTAGAGCAAGAGAGGAGAGAAGTGGAAATGAGGGCCAAACGAGAGGAAGAGGAGAGGAAAAGGCAGGAGGAGCTTCGGAGGCAACAAGAAGAGCTACTTAGGAGGCAGCAGGAAGATGAGAGGAAACGACGGGAAGAAGAAGAACTGGCCCGCAGGAAGCAAGTGAGTTTCCTCAATGTAGTTCATCACTAATTAATTTTAATACTTCATAAAACTCACTTTAAGAATCCTGTGGGGTCTGATTACTCTTTAGTAGGTATATATGAAGACAGATCTAATATTTTTAATATGAGTATATGAAATTAATACTTTTCTGTTCTAAAAGAGCCCAAAATGCAATCCAAAAAATGGGCTCTGGTGGTTCGTTTCCAGATAGCTTTCTGTTTGTGAGCGGAGAGGTTTTATTCCATGTGGAATATTCACACCTAACTCCTTAGTGTTAATGTTAGACTTAGCTAGTTGCCCAGGTATTATATGTTTAATATTGATTCACCATTTATGCAGTTCTAGTGTCTTGATAAGGGTCTGTTCTGGAGTAGTCTGGAGCTTGAGCAGCTGTTCCAAATGGCTTAACTGGGATATAGTGGAAAAAAGTAATGTAACAGTTCATTTTTCTGGGGTTGGTTTGTTTTTTTAAACTTAGCAATTTTTTCTGAATAAATGATTCTCTGGGTTCTATCAGTCTGACAGCTTTATGTTCTTGAGTTGGTATTTGGGACAGGAAGGGTTATAGTTTGGACAAGCAGATTTACGTAAATGAATTACATGGTCTCTGTTGAAGTAGAATGGATATAGAAGTTGTAGTATGTTCTTAATCTTGCAAGAATATGGAGACATTATTAGCTTGACATTTCTAGCATGTACTTCTGAATTCTGTATGGAAGAAAGGTTAACTAGTGTTACTTAAGGTAAAGACCATGAAAGTTAACGTTTTTTCACTCTGCATGTGAAGAATAGCAGTGAGCTCATTGTTAATCTTCCTCCCTGGGGAGTTAGTCAGTAGCTGCCCTGTAAAGTAGCATGTGAATAACAGGTAGAAGTAATAAGAGTTTTGTCCTTTGTAAGTTTTTCTGTGTGTTTAGGTAGCAATTGTAAAGCACATTTCCTGGCTTAAGGATCAGACACATGTGAGTCTTCACTTTTATTTGTTAGATTGGTCATAGACCTCAGTTCGTTCTGTTCAGGTTTTCTCACTGAAGATTATTTTAGACTGCAGTATGATGTGTAGTTAGCTTTCATGGTATCTTTAAAGAATCAAATCTATAAATAAATGGCTCCTTGCTTTAATGTCTCTGCTTTGTGTGTAGCAAGTCATTATGGTGTACAGTGAAAAAAACCCAATCCTTTGTTTGAGTTCAAGGTTTACTGTAGCATTAAAGCAATAATGTACTCAAAAGTTTAAATTTTGAGTTAAGTTGCTTTACATCTGTTTTAATAATAACTAATTTTTCAGCTGATCACCTGGGAACTCAATGTGTGTCATCCATGGTGGCTTCAAATAAATAGACTTGGGTTATTTCTTTTCAGATTAACAGTTTTTCTACTGTGTGTAACTTCTTCAAAATATCCATTAAATTCCAAAGTTTTTTTGTACAGAGGACAATCTGATTGTCTCTTTCTGAGATGTCATGGGAAATAATTATTTACAAGGAGGAAATATAATGGGGATGAAAAGCAGTAACAGCAAGTGTCTTAGTGTATTGCAAATTGATTAATTGCCTTAATGCTTAATTCTTATCAGTAATGTCTTGAAAAGGTAACAGAGTTTAAGCACTAATCTGGAAAGAGAAAATAGTATTGTATTCTGTATTTATTTTTAAAAACAAAACAAACAACTGGTCTGATATTTGAATCTGACTTCTGTACTGGAAGGCATTGTAGAATCAGGGATGAACTGATTTATTAGTATGGATTTATACGGAGGAGATGATGCTTAACAAATTTGATTAACTTCTTTTGAGGAGATGACAGTGAGAGCTGAGAGGGGTGAAGCAGTAGACTTAATCTGCCTGGACTTCAGGAAGGCTTTTGATGTAATACTGCATAAAAGACTAGTATATAAGGTTAGTAAATATGCTGTTGATGGTGAATTCTAAATGAAAAAAAAACCAAACAAAAACCAATCTAATAGAAATTCGATTCTGTAGGATGAAATGTCATACCAAATGTTGAATCCAGTTCTGTTCATAGTTGTCATCAATTACTTGCACTGTAGAACTGCAAACAGTCATGCCAAGCTTGTGTAGTTCCTGTTTATCTTTTTGGTTTGTATTGTGGTATCTTCTGTTTTGTAATGATTGATCACTTTCAGGATCAAAATTCGAGGTTTAATGACTGGCTAATAATTGTTTTCTCTGAATTATATCATTAGTGCTCCCTTTCAAGTACCTTGCTCAAAGATGAGAACTACCAAACAAAGATTTGTAAACCTTAATAACAGAGAAGCAGAACTGCAGGTGTTACTAACTGCAAAAAATGTTATATTTAAGAATTCAGTGTCTGTTGAAATGGGCATTGCTGCTGAAGGATTTTCTGTAATATTACAGATACTTTAAGGATCTGAAATAAGTTGTCTTCACAGCAAGATGTGTACTTGAAAACAATTATTAGAAGAGATGCTAGAGAGTGTTTGGATTCTCTTGGAGCAGGAAGCCGTGAATATGGGAGCAGTAAGAGTCAAAGGAATGAATCTATTTTTTTGTACATAACAGTGACAGAAAGCTGTAGAATTTTCAATGTTTTTGGTGAAATGCTCAAACAAAAACATTGAATAATAAGATACATAAGTAAATTATAAGACAATCTTTTTCTATAGCTGTGAAAAGGATGAAAAAAATAATTACGTTAGCCACATGGTTCTGGTAGCTTTCCAGAGTCTCTCAGATTTTCTCCCCTCGCCCCACTCATGTTGGTACAACACTGTTCACCTTTATTTCTCAAGGGGAGAGAAGTCTTTCTTTCTTAAATTGTGGTCATTCAACAGTGTCTCTCCTGGCATGCCTGAGCTAGAAGGAGATCCCTACAGCTTTATTCCCCAAAGGGAAAGTAGGGCAGAGATGTCAATGAACTACTGTTATATAGGACTGGGTCACTTTGTCCTTCTCTCTCAGGTGTATGTCAGACATCCCCCAGCCTGACTGACAGCTAGGCATCCTGAACTGAGATGTGTGGTCTTTAGTCAAACAAAACAGATTGGCACACTTCCAGCATTTGCAGAAGACTTTTCAGTAGAACAAGAAGCAAACATTTTTCAGCACTTGTACTGGGGACACTTGGTTACTGTGACTTGATTATGTGTCCAGTTAATAAAGTTACAGGCCCAAGTTATAAAAATTTTTTGGGTGTTTTGTATTGTGCTTGAAGCTTTTGCAAATATGACAAATCAAAGACTTGGTTAATGAGAAAATGATTCAGTCTACTGGTTTATGTCCAGCTAGTGGAACAAAAACTAACTTACTGCACTTACATATAGTACTAAAACACAGAAGTGATATACAGGAATACAAATTACTTAGCTTGCAGCCAGCAGCTCTTTGGTGCCATAAAATTGCTTATATTGTGTCTACTGGCAGCTAAATTGTAGACACCTGAAGTTAACCTTTGTCAGAGAGAATCATGGTCTAGTAGGTCAGTGAAAACTGTATAGCAGTTTATGCTGTCTGTATATGAAGGCTTGATATGAGAATTATTAAAAGGTTATTAGATTTCAGAATTAACTTTTGTGATTTACCAGAGTTCAAAATTTATATCCATGCTGCACAAGTAGTCCTATGAATAATGTATTCCTTGTATTAAACCAGAAAATCTTGTAATTATTTGATTGCACAGTACTGGTTATTCAAAATGCAAAAATATTTTTGAACACTTAAAGTTCTTTTCTAAAAAGTAGGATCTGTAGGTTGAGCTGGTAGGGTAAGTCAGAAAGTGGAGATAAGAATAGAAAGACTGGAAAGCAGGATAACCTTAACACAGTTACTAGTCTTCACATATGAGAAAAGGCAGCAAAACCCAAAGCTGTTTTATGCAAGGAAAAATCAAAACTGGGGTACAGTTGCAGAGATGCACCCTTGTTACAGGAAGCCAGCTGAAAGCCTGGTTGTGCCCTGTTCCTCCAAAAAGCAAATAGCAGAATGGAAAAATTTCTGATGATCTTCAGAGCTGTAGGAAAGGGTTCCTATGTTTTGTTTTTGAGTTAAGCAAATAGTTTTGCCACTTGGCAAACAAAATATAATTTATTGGAAACTATAGGGATAGCCCCAGATCAAAGCCTTTTGTTGCCTGTAATGTTTAAAAGGCACAGGAATAGCTCAGTCAATGCTATTCCACAAAGAGTTCCATGTCTCTCAGACTTGCAGAGTCCTTAAGTGCACTGGGCTTCTTCAGCTTATTTCTGGTGTCTGGAGATGTGGTTTGAGTGTTGCAGTGCACTTTGGGAGTCAGTGTTTTGGAATTCCTAAGTAGGAGAAGCTTCCAAATTGTAGCTGACACCCCATCCCCACCAATAAAAAAAAGGAGTTAATGATACCCACACATTAAAATACATGCACTAACTGTATGTGAACATACATGTATATATTGGAAAGAGGAGTCTCTATTCTCAGCACCATTAATTCTAAAACAAAAAAACGTAATGTTTCTTTTTTCATTAATGATGTGTGAGATGCACACTGCGTCAAAGCACTCATAAACATATGGGTCTGTAGTGTTCAGTGCAGTTGTTTTGGTAGTGCTTAGCTTGCAGCTAGGGAGCTTCTCTTGGGGCCATTTGCCTGACCAGACCATGTTGTAGTCTCTATTCTGATGACATTCATCAATACAGTGGCATTTATATGTTGATGTTCTATTTCCAACTCCAGGAGGAAGCCCTGAGACGACAACGAGAGCAGGAAATTGCACTAAGGAGGCAGCGGGAGGAAGAGGAGAGGCAACAACAGGAGGAAGCACTTAGAAGATTGGAAGAGAGAAGAAGAGAAGAGGAGGAAAGACGGCAGAGAGAGGAATTAATTCGTAAACAGGTGAAAAATGTCAAAAAGGCCCTATTATGCTTAGTTACAGAGTCCGTCAGAATAATTGAGCTTTGACACTTATATCCATGCCTGAGAGCCCATCACTTTCGGTGGAAGAAAGCAAAGGTTGTGGTACAGTATCACACCAATGAAAAATAGGTTTTATACCTGTATATAGCAGGCAAAATTATCAGAATCTCATCTGTCTTTTGGAAATTTGTGTTGAATTAATTTTCTGAGCCTTAGGAGTGGCTTTGCAGCATAGTACTCCTTTCTTCAAGAGAAAGAGTATAGTACTAGAATAATGACTTGGTTTGAATTGTTGGTTTGAGTGTTTGCAATAAAACTTATCTTTAATATCATCAGAGGTGATCAGGTTTGCCCATCTTCCTGTGCTATGCCAATACTGTTGAAGTTACAGCTTTTTTTTTTTTTTGCTTTTTTTTTTCCTTATCATTTTATTAAAGGTTTTTAATATTGCTGGGCTTTGGAAGCACATACTGGAAAAATTGAGCTTCCTGTCCCTTAAGTAATACTATCACAGCTCCTCAGTCAGACTAAACTTGAAACATGATTGGTCTCACATTAACTTCCAAGTCTGTTTTACAGTTGCCTGTTATTATTTTAAAATTATTTTTCAGGGTCCTCCCTTGCAAGCTATTCACCACCATTTGTACCCTACCACAAAGTCAACTCTTTTGCTAGCAGAAGCGTCTTTTCCTTTGAAACTAGCATTGAGTGACAATAAACATCACCATCTGTGTCAAAACTGCTTCTCCCTTTATTTCAGTCAAGTTTTATTCCACTGTGTAGCACTACTTGACTGCAAGTAGTATAAGCAGATAGGACTCAAACAGAAAGGTGCCTGGCTTCTACAAGGAAAACGGGATGAGGCTGGCTAGCCTGAACTAAGGTGGTGTTAAGCTCTTCTGAGGTTCTTGGTGGGGTGATGGGGATTTTCAGGGGACATAGACTGTTTTATAGGGCTTTCTTGCTTGAGAAATGTAAAGGAACTCTCTAACCAGCACCAATATACAGATGGAAAAGCTTCTTCATTCTGTTAGAATGTCAGTACCACTGAGTTAGGAGTAACTTAGATTTTCTAAGTCTGCTTCTGTTTATGTCTTGGGAAGGAAGAGGAGGCTGCCAAGTGGGCACGTGAAGAAGAGGAAAATCAGCGGCGACTTGAAGAAAGTCGGCTACGCATGGAAGAAGAGGCAGCCAGGCAGCGGCTCGAAGAAGAAGAGCGAAAGCGCAAGGAGCTGGAACTCCAGCGCCAGAAAGAAATAATGAGACAGAGGCAGCAGCAGCAGGAGGCTTTACGACGACTGCAGCAGCAGCAGCAACAGCAGCAACTTGCACAAATGAAGGTACCGTTTTTCAACAGTTAAAATTTTCTCCTTCAGTTCAGTGTAGTAAGTAAAACAACAGCTGGATTCACAGTAGTCTAGACTAGCTTGAACAGAGCAGGTGTAGATGCACTCTCTGGAAAGGGAAGATGGTCACTAGGTCACTCTGGAAGTGATGGAAAAAGTAAGACTAAGATAAGTTATAAAAATAAAAAAGTCAGTTGACAGAAGTGTACTGAAGTATACATTTGCAGTTGAATGCACATTGTTATTTTGCTGCAATGAGTAAGAACCAGCGCAAAGTTTCTAAAGATTGGAGTTCCGGAAGTTTATTTAATCAAAGTTGATTGCTGTTTCTCAGGCAGTGATGTGTTACATTATTCCTAATGCAGTGTCTTTAACACATTGCCACTTTGATACATCAAAGGGCAACTCAAACACTGTACATTTTCATATTGAATTTTATGCTTTCTAGTATTTTTTTAAACATTAAGGGTGACCTTTTTCCCTGTGTGGCAGGCTTATACTGATTTTTTTCAGCAGTATTCTTTAATGCGCTTTTAAATTCCTAACAATGTGGGTTTTGGCCCAGCTCCCTTCTTCTTCAACATGGGGTCAGCAATCAAATTCAGGAGCTTGTCAGTCCCAGACCACACTGTCATTGGCAGAAATCCAGAAGATAGAAGAAGAGCGAGAACGGCAGCTTCGAGAGGAGGTAAATGCTAACGGTGTTGGAGTGTTACTTGTTAGAGTGGACTCAGCTAGGTTTGCTTAACTGTTAAGTTTTTAGAAGTAATGAGGGTGAGGAGTATTGTCTTGAAATATGGTAACTTAGGTGAAATTCTGTCTTGCAGTAAGTACTTGTTTTTGTAGCTTCTTAAAACAAGTTTCTTGACAACAGGGAAAACTGTAGCCCTACAAGTATAACACATTCACAAAGCAGTACAAATTCTGTCACCGTCTTTGCAGATATGGAGAAGACTAGGGCAATTTAAGGAGTGATGGTAGGAGAAAAACTATTCCTCCAAGGTGCCCAATGTTTATCTGTCTACAGTTGGTTTTTGACAAATGTATTCTGCCCCAGGCTAATAAACAGTTTGTTTTAGTGGGTACTTCATGTCTTTCTTTTTGGAGGCACTGTGATGGCTCAAAAAATAGGTCAGCCATTCTCCTTCAGAAGAGTGAAATCCATTAAAAACTGTTTTTCCAGCTAGACTTTTGATTAGTAATGGTCTTCTCGAAGTATGGACAAACACTTTTATCTTCCCATGCAACAGCAAAGGCGCCAGCAGCGTGAACTAATGAAGGCCCTTCAACAACAACAGCAGCAGCAGCAGCAAAAATTGTCAGGCTGGGGTAATGTCACCAAACCAACAGGCACCACCAAGTCCTTGCTGGAGATACAGCAGGAAGAGGCAAGGCAGATGCAGAAGCAGCAGCAACAGCAGCACCAGCAGCCAAACAGAGTCAGAAATACTACGGTATGTATGGTATTCAATCATTGTGTGGAGGGAAGTGGGATGCAACAGTTCCTACATTTGTTCATTACTGTTCTGCTAGGTCTGTTGCTAATAATCAGAATCTCTTTGTTGTGTTTCAGCAGCACTCTAACCTGCACACCAGCATTGGGAATTCAGTGTGGGGCTCCCTAAACACTAATCCCAGCAACCAGTGGGCATCTGACCTAGTCAGTAGCATCTGGAGTAATGCTGATACCAAAAACTCAAATATGGGTTTCTGGGATGATGCAGTGAAGGAAGTGGGACCTCGTAACTCGACCAATAAAAACAAAAGCAATGCCAGCCTCAGGTAGGAATTGGGGACGGAGCTTTGTCAAAGAAGGGCTATCACTTCTGAGACAGTCATTTAGCAGTTATATCATCTTCATGTGTTTTGTTGGTTTTTTTTTTTCCCTTCCTTTGTCACTCAGGAACTGTTTTGAAAACAAAAATACCTAATAGGTCACCACTGAGAATTTATTTTGTCATCTGTTTAGAAAGTCAGTTGGTTCCTAAACAGCATATGCTATCTTGTAAACTAGCAAGTCATGTAACACTGCTGTCAGTTACTCCAGTAACTTACAGCTTATCATATGCGTTTTCTTTACTCAGTAAATCTGTAGGTATTACAAGTAGACAAAGCAAGAAGGTGGAAGAAGAGGAGAAGCTGTTGAAGTTATTCCAGGGGGTTAATAAAGCCCAAGATGGATTCACTCAGTGGTGTGAACAGATGCTTCATGCACTCAACACAGCTAACAACTTAGATGGTAAGAGCTGTTGATGAGGAATGTAATGATCCATCCTGTTTGTGTCCTGACCAGGTAGTTCTGAGGGAAAGTGATGACGTACAAGTAACGTTTTAAATGCAGCAAACTGGCATAATTAAATACTGGCCTAAAGAACTGGCTGCGTCATCTCTTTCATGGTTTTCTGTGTGCCTAACTATAGAAAATCAGTGGGTACTGAAAAGAGTTTGAAAGTCTTTCAGAGAACTCTCCTGAGGTTTTTGGTGGTCATGGAAACATTGTCAGGCAGAGGGTGAGCATCCATCTCACTAAAGTGCGGGCAAATGTGCTCCTGTGCAAAGCAATTTTTTGTGAAACTGGTTGGATTTTTTACTAATTCTGATAAAGGCCACAGAGCAACACCCAGTCTGAGATCACAAACTGATGCCTCCTCGTACCAAAGTGCTGCAGGCGTCTCAGTCTCCAGTGTGTGCACCCTGCAAAGTCATGGTGCTGTGGGACCCTTTAACCTGTCTGTGGAAGCAGTGCTATTCTGGGAACCATGATCATGCCTCATGCAGCTACAGTGTCACAGCTTCCCTCCTCTTATAGAAGAGATACCATAATAACTTGTCCTCACCTGCAATGTACTAACTACATCTAATGCCGTTGTGGGTCATATATCCACAGTGAGCTTCTATGATTTCAAGGTTGCTTAGTGCCACCAGTCTTTTGTCCCGGTGTTTTCCTGACTTGTCATTTGCCCTTATTCATGTTCCCAACGTGAATCAGGCCTTGAGCAATCAAGTCTAGTTGAGAGATGACCCTGCCTGTGTTAGGGAGGTTGGAGTAGATGATATCTAATGTCCCTTCCTAACTAAGACACTCTGTTAAAATTGAACTAGTCTAAGGAAGAAAGTGGTAATGATGGTGTTCAGGTGAGCTTGGTGTGAACTTCAGGTGCTTGCAGGTCAGGTCAGCCACTGTGCAATGTGATCTGTTGTGCTTCAGCCTAAAAGATTGTACTGTTGACAGCTCAGATAAGTTTTTCATCTAGGTCTGACATTAAATTGGAGCTTTAAAGCTGGCAGTGGCTGAAGCTGATGTGGTAACTAACTTCTTCCCCTTACCACTGTAAGGTTATTTTTCCTTCTCATTGCAGTTAGGTAGAATTCTCACCATTGCTTTGGCTGCATATTAGATGAAGCAGTGCATCATAGGGCTTGGAAGGCCAAGCCATTTGTCACGGCTACTACATTAGCAAATATTTGGAAGGTCAATCTAAATCCATGTTTTTATAGTGTTTTTTACATATCTACATGAATTCTCATGTTCTGCCTTCTTCTTGCAGTTCCGACGTTTGTTTCTTTCCTAAAAGAAGTAGAGTCTCCCTATGAGGTCCATGATTACATCAGAGCCTATCTCGGAGATACTCCTGAGGCCAAGGAGTTTGCCAAGCAGTTTCTTGAGCGCCGTGCCAAACAGAAAGCCAGTCAACAGCGGCAGCAGCAACAGGTAGACCTTAGTTGTTGCAGCCCTTAGTGGGGAGGTACAGAGACTATATTTGAGCCTGAAAAGCATGCCTTTCTGCTGGCTTGATAAGAGGATAAGCAAGATATTACAGGTCATGTGAAGTGCAGAGAATAAACCAGATTTCAAATATTTACTGCAGAATCAAGTTTCCTTTAAAACAGTTGAGGCCAACTGTAGATCGAATAGTGCCGTAGCATGCTGATCCAGGATGTGCTTTAAAAAGGTGAGGTCAGTGCCTTGGATTGATGCTTCAGTGGGTTTTGCTAGCACACGCACTGTAGAAAGGGCTTTGGTCTCCCTCTCTGCAACACTCACACTTGACTGTGTAATCTTGTACTTCTGTTTTCTAGGACTCGGTGTGGGGGATGAACCACAGCTCGCTACATTCGGTCTTTCAGACCAATCAGAGCAACAACCAGCAATCCAATTTCGAGGCTGTGCAGAGTGGGAAGAAAAAGAAGAAACAGAAAATGGTTCGCGCCGATCCCAGCTTGTTAGGTCAGGTTTAATTTTTAGAAATTGATGTTTAATTTAGGAAAAACTGATTGCTTTTTTTTTTTTTTCCCTAGTAGAGTTCTTGTTAACTTTAAGTGGGAATATTGAATTTGAGCAGAAGAGGTAGTCATTGAAATTACTTTAGCAATTGCTTCAGTATTACAATTTAATGATTTAAAAAATTTGATATCTGCTTCAAGGACAACTTGTGTTGAACTTTTCCTCCTGAGAAGGCCTCTTCAATACCTTGGTTATTAAAGCGAAACCTCTGAGTAGTTCAGAGGTGTCAGTTAAACTGTCTGTCTTCATTTGTCTTGACCTATGCCTGTTTTACTGAATAGATGCTCGTTTGTTCTAAGGAAAGCACATTTTCTTCCTGAGGAACAGCTTCTTGAAGCTTGTAACTCCTTCCTAATTTTTCTGGGTTAATTACCCTGGTCAGAAAAGGTGGCAAAGATCTTGTGGAAAAGAAAATCAAAATGTAGCCACAAGCTTTCAGTTGGACACAGTGGAGATGGTGGCATCACTAGTAGTCAATATTTATGTTCTCCATCTTAATTTTCATGTAAGGACAGTAGTTAACCAGGAAAGGTTTCTTTGAAGTGGCCTTTAAGGACATCATGTAAATTCCATGGGTAGTGAGCACTATAGGGTACGATGCGTCGTTGTAGTATTTATGTGGAATTACTGTGTCCACATTTGTGCTGTGCGATATAAAGGGCAGTAGGGCACCATGCTGGCTCAATATTTGTTGTACCGGTGCTGTTTGGCAGATATTCCTGTAAAATAGATGGGTATTAATTCTTGAAAGTCACTGCTTTTTTAAGGCTCTAATAGAGCTCTGCCTTTGTTTTTTATCTTCCTTTTTGTACTCAGTAAAATGAGTGCTCTTCAGTTAAATCAGTGGTTTCTGTGTTGAAAGCTTGTGAACATTTCCATGAAATCCTGACCAGTCCAGTGAGTCTTCAGCTGAACAGTCTAAAAATCTGGTTTTGTAACATGAATTGCATCCCTGAATGCAATTAACAAGTTGCAACTGGGAGAGAAATAGCAGCGCTTACAGCTCCTTGAAAAAAATCCCGTACCTTTTAGGTGACATACTGCCACCAGAGGGAGCCAGAACAATTTTCTTAAACGTACTGAAGGAGCGCTTCCTTATTGGAGACGAGGGCTGTGCAAAGAGGCACGGAGCAACCCTGCCTAGGAGTCTTAAGACACTGAAGTATCCGGTTTGTGTTCGTTTCTAAACCTCACCCAGGAGAACTTCCCTTTTTATCATGCTCCAAATGGGATTTGTACCACTGTGAGAGTTGTATTTCAGTAGGAAACTAGCATATGATAAGATTTAGATTTTTTTTTTTTTTCTTTCAGAAAATGTTTTTGCTTATCACAGAATCAGGTTGGAAAAGACCTTTGAGATCATCAAGTGCAACCTATTACCTGTTTGTCTCACACTTCTTTCATGTGTTGAGTACTTGCAGTTAAAAAGTTAGGTAGAGGTTTCAGTGTGTCTAGAGCCATCTGCATAGCCTTCCATAATTTTATACAGTTTCGTGTTGTACTCCTGAAATAGAAGATTATAGGAAAGCATGGAAATACATGGAATTGCCACTAGATTTCATAGGTGCATGCATTTAGACTTGAAATTGATGGGTAGAGTTGCTTACACCCCCCAGAAGTGTTGCACATGGTTCCACACTTGGATTTTGAGTTTCCAAATGTGTATTTCTGCCTCTGAGTATGTAAATAGAGGGCTGACAGGCACTTCCAAGTGCCACTTCACTGAAGTGTGCCTACTTTCAAGAGGTTGCTGAGCCATGTCCCCACTGTACCTAGGTGTGTCTTACACTAGTCGTGCAGTTGACATCCTTTTAAATGAAAGTTGAAATTGATCTTCTGCTGATCTGTTTTTAAAGGTGAAGTGATGTTTAGCTAAATAAAGTCAGGGGGCTGGAATACCACTTTTGTGGATAAAGGCTGAGAGGGCTAAGGTGGTTCATCTTGTGGAAGAGAATGCTTCAGGGCGACTGTAGGAAAAATGGGGATTGTCCTTTTTTTGCAAGTCCTGTTGTGACATACGCTGCTGCATGTATCAGGTGAATTGTATCAAATACAGAATACAGCATTAGAATTTTTAACACAAGTTCTTTTTGGTTTACAGGGTTTTCAGTGAATGCCTCATCAGAGCGACTCAATATGGGAGAAATAGAGACTTTGGAAGACTACTGATCATGTGCAAATCGACTGGCTTTTCCTGCATCTGTTAACCATGGATTCTCTGTTTTGGACACCATACTCTCCACCATGCGTTATTCTCCACCATGCAGTGAATCACAGAATGAATCATCTCAGGCTGCTTCCTCAAGCCTCAGCAAACCCTTTCTTCCCAGGACTGCACAGGCATTGTTCCTGCTGTCGGCCTAGAGTCAAATGGACTTTGTCAGAGTCCTGGGAGGGTGGGAGATAGGATTCATTCACAAGGCTGACTTGGGCAGCAAGCTTGCACTGTGCTGTGATTTCTTCTGCTGACATACCTGGGAAAAAAAAAATCAATTGGGATTCTGCAAGCCATTGCTTCCCTCTTCTGGTTACTCTTACCACATCCAACACGTGCAGTCACAGAGAGAGAGAGAGAGAGAGAGTTTGTGGTTAACAGATGTTGGTCAAAACCAAAATGCCACAGATACTGACTTCCGCGCTCCATCAGGGCAAGAGGTGCTCTCCCAGACCAGGAGTTGCATTCATAAGCTAACCGTAGAACTGGCAACAGCAGGAGAGGGGTGGTGGTGGGCACAGTTTAGCTTGGGTTGGTTTGAAGTTGCACACCCCCTGCCAGCCCTTCTCAGCACATTGTTTCTGGAGGGAAAGCTCAAGTCTGTCTTCATTAGGTGGTGATGCTGAAGCTGGAGTTGCCTGTCAGCATACTCCAGCCTTCCTGGACACATGGGGACTTCTACTCTGGGAAAAAGTGCGGGGTGGCATCTCTTCTTTCAGGTTGAATTTATCCCTTATATGCTACCTTCGGAGGGTTAGGACCAGTTTATTTTGAGCTCTTTTCCTGCAAATTTGTCTCGTTTAAGAGACAGTAGGATCTTTACCATGTGGATCTTTAGTCTTTGGTGAGAGCGAACACTGGCTTTCAGATATATACCCCAGCAAGTCCTAGCTAGTTGTCATTTTAAGCAGTGCTTAGGGTAACAAGCAGAGATGCCCTTTTGTCATGAAAAGAGACTGTGGAAGGCGAAGCTATGTGCAATGATGGCCCTGCTTATCTTCTACACCTTAAACTGCTTCACGCACCTTCACCGAGATCGATAATCTTTAAGTGTTTATGGAGTCATAACCTTCCTCTCAAAGAAAGATTACCACCACCTTCCCTTCTCCACCCACCCACCCACATGCACACACCACAAAAGGAAGAAAATGAAAACTGCCAAATGCACTTAGTTTCAGCCCCCTGGTCCCATCTCCCATTCCCAGAGGGAGATGACGTCACAGTTCTGGTGGAGTTGTATAAAAGGTGTCTGTTGTTCTGTCATCACTGCCTAAAGAAAACAGTTCGAGTTGCTCAAGAGCAGTTTGGCTTTGGATTTTATTTTGTTTGGTTTATTCATTTTTTGGGGTCACCTTCCCCTCCTCCTCTCTCTTCCCCCTGCCCCCAAACGTGTACAGTAACTATACAGAGACTGCTGCAGACGTGTATATAGTTTTTGGATCCAATAGCATGGAGAGACTTGGAACTGTTGCAAATCTGGTCTCCCTGTCTCCTTTGCTTTGTAAATTCATAAAAGGGGGAAGAGGGATAGTTAAAATGTTTACAAAACTTTAAACTCCCTCTGACCTTTTGCCAGTGTGGGGGGCGGGGGGGGGGGAAAGAGAGAACTTAAATAAAACCTGGTTGTATTATATCTGAGAGAAAACTTTCTGCTTGCTTTTGTCAAAGCCTGAGTTTTGAGGTAATTCCTGGTGCTAAAACTGGCCCAAAACTCGAATCAGTTTTCATCAAGAAGCAACGAGCAAATACACAGGATGTGGAACAACAACTGCTGCTTTATTTCTTCCCTGGTGAGGAATACCGGTGGGTTTTTTCTACTTGATAATTTCAGAGTTCGAATAAACATCAGTAAGTTGGGATTGGAAAATTCTGACAAGAAAGCTTTAATTTCCCCTGCTCTCCATGCAGAAACATGTGTATTCATGCTCGTGGTGTTTATGTAGGAGAGATCAAGCCATGGCTGGTTTTCTGTTAATACAAGCTCTTGGCCTTTTTTTGCTTGTTGGTAACCACCCCACCCGCTTCCAACTCCCTTTGCTAAATGAGAGGTTTTATTTCTACCCTCCCCTCATCAGGAAGTCCACACAGACACCTTGTAGGCTTCCCTTTTTAGACAAAATCTTACTTTTCCTTTTTTTGTGCTCTATTTGCTGCTTGGTTTTGTGTGGAAAATCCCAGTTCAAGTGAATGATAAATGTCCTGGTATGCACTAGGTCAGAATGCTAAGACCAAACAGACACAGTAGCTTTGTGTTATGTTTAGCTGATATTGGAGAGAACAGTATATATTTAGGCTGGTGATTGACTTAACTTTTTTTTTTTTCAAGTGTGTAATGTGTGTAGTTCATAAGTACATTTTAATGGTATGGTCTAATTTCCACAAGCTAATTTTGGACCACTCTATAGTCTGTAACAAATAAGCAAAAGCCTGTTAATTTCCAGTTCAGCCAGGGAGCAGGAAAGGAGCAATTCCTGGATATCTAAATGGAAATGCAGAAATGCAAGCAGGGAAAATGTGAAAAAATTGGTTGTACCCCAAGGACCTTGCTTAGCTTTTGAGGGTTTGTAGGTAATGGACCAGTGGGGAAGGTCTTGTTCTTACTGTTTTAATGTTCTGGCTTGTGTAGGATGCTGGCATGGCTGCTCTGTTACCTGTGACAAACAGGACCTGTCACATACCTGCCTTCAGTAATGTAGGTCATTGGATCAATAGGAATGGGAAGAAGAGGAGCTACAGCTTTCTGGCTGCTGCTGGTTCTATCTATGCATTGCAGCTCTTTTGCAGACAGAACATGAACCTAGAAAGCTAATGGTTTTGATACAAGCTTGACAGGTGGTGTTGAATTTGGTGCTGGAAATGTCTAAAGTTTCTTTTCATCATGTTTCACCAGGTTACTTCCTGATTTCTAATTTCTCTGCAGGGACAGTGCTCGGTCCTCTTTGTTTTTCCTGCTTCTCACAGTCAGGCACTGCAACTGAAGAACTGCATCAAGCAGAATGATTTGTAAGGATGTGTGAACTGTATCTGGCTGCCTGTCAAAGAAAGCCAAAAACCAAAGAGATCTCTCAGCAGAATAATTTAAATCTGGAATTCAAGACAAAACTTCTTGTGCCGTATTTTCAGGACATGACACCCTCTCAGTGTCAGTTCTTTAAAGTACTTTATTGCACCTTTATGTGAATGGGAACCATGAAGTGCTTCATCCTCATATCAACTTTTTACAAGTCCTAATGAAATTCTTCTGATATCCCTTTTCATGTTCTTCATCCTTTCTAGGCTTCTGTCTCTGCAAATGTGATTTGAAACAAATCTGTTTTCTCTGATAAGAACTTCTCACAAGTTCACTTAGTGGGGAGGGACAGTGGCCAAGGGTTGCAGGAGGAGGTAGGATGTGCACTGTTCAGCTCCAAGGGGGATGCTGGCTTTGACAAAGATGACTCTTCTGAAAGACTTAACCAGACTTTAAGGATAGTTCTGCCAGCGGAGACCACACATGGCTTCTTGTCCACCTCTGTAAGTATTAGACCCAGAAAATGAGGATGCCATGGAGCTTGCTCTGGCTCGGTTTCAGAATGTTTTAGCCTCAAAAGATTGAGGCCCTTGTTCTTTGCTGTGCCCACCTGGGTAAGGCCACTGTCACCCTGCACACTGAGGAGAGAGAGAAGCCCGTGAGCAATTTGCTTGGTTTCGAGGTTAGCTGCCCCAATGGCTCCTGTGTTATTTCCTATGCCATGGGATCACTGGAGGGAAGGCTTCCAGAAGCATCCCCCTGTCCTCTGGGAAGGGCTAGCCAACAACTGCTCATGTGTGCACTGGCCTGGCAGGGTGACGGATGCCTAACGGCTTGGCTGCCTATGGGGTTTTAAGCACGAATTTTAGAGGGTGGAGCTGCCTTCAGAAGGAGGTGTGCACTAGAAGTCAGAGAGAGTGAGTCTCTGCTGGGCTTTGCACTCTATCCACTTGCTGTTGTGAAGGAAATTTTTATTTTTGTCCAGTCAGGTGAAAATTTTTATTGTCCCAGTGATACTTCCAAGTTGTTTTGTACTTCGAAGAGTGCTCAGAATTCCTGGCGATGCTTTTCCGGAGGGAAGCCATGCCCTACCACAGAGCCCTTTGCCTGGTCCTGCTAACCCTGTGTGGCATCTTGGTCCCTGCTGCCCTGGCAGGTAAGCAGCTTTCTTTGCATTTGAAGACCAAAAGCATGGCAGACGTTTTCCTAAACTACCTCTGTATCTTCTCCTCACGTACCTTCTGTCCCTCTCTTATAAAGGTCCCTAAGTATTTACTGAATTGTAGCTGATTAATACAAACTAGTTTTCAAATTGGTGGGCTGGTGGTGATTAGGAAGAATATTCTGTATCCCAAGACTAAGCTTCTGTTGGTGAAAATGAAGGTGATCATTTGTAATTTGTCCTTAGCAGAGCAGCAGTGGCACTTACATGAATAGATCTGTAGGCAGGTCAGTCAACGGGAGATGGAGTGCTCTCGGTAGCTGATGGGCTCTGTCAGCTTTTAATAGTAAGGAAAAAAATACAATCAAGAAAAGAACTTTTCTCTGGCTAAAGCATGTATTTTCTGGTTCCTTCTATGCTTTCTACTCCAGCAGAGCACTTCAGCAGCTGCTGTAAGGAGAAATGTGGAAGTGTCTGAAAACGTTTAGGCTGGTCAGAAGCTGAGGTGTGGAACTGAGCAGAATTTGTCTGGACCTGGGTGTATTGAGGCAGGCAGCAGCACTGGGAAGGTATGTGGCTCTGACTGGAGATCAGTGAAAATGTGGGAATGGGAATAGCTGAAACATCTGTTCAGTGGAGCACTGTTTGGTCAGGAGATGATCAGCAACTTCATCATTAACTGCTCCAGCCTTTAGCCAAGGTCACAGCCAGCTTCAGATGCTGGTTGGTCTGAGAGGAGTTGCACAAGTGAGGGAAAACTGACTTCCAAACTGACACTGTAGTTGGGCTCTGAGCATAAGTGAAAAGAGGCTGCTGTGGGGAACTGCTTCTCTCAAAGCCTCTCTCTCTTTAAGTGGAGGTGAGGCTGAGGGGATTGCTCAGGCCGAGATAATAGGCAAGAGCACAGTGCTTTCTTTCCTTGTCCTGCCTCCCAAGACCTGGAGCCAAAGCTGAATCTAAGTCTTTTCCCTGTTTAGTATCTTGCCTAGCAGAGAGACCCTGACAAGTCATCTAGCAGGTGAAGTTACTTCTTTTTAAAGGAGTTTTGATATGGGTAGGAGAATTACTGCACCTAGCTGGCACATCTCTTGGTGCAAGAACAGAATTATTGTAGCCGATATTACCCCCACAGATCCTCTTGTAGGACACCTTCTTGCTGGGAAGCAATGCTTCAACTAAGAAAAAGCACTAAAAGGTGTTGTTTTGTTTTCTTCTTGAGCCCTGAGCTTTGATTTATGTGTAGTTGAGCGTAAACACAATTTCAGTTTGTAGCTTGCTTATGTTCCCAGAAGCAGTGAGAGCATTCTTTCCCCAAACCAGGCAAATTCTTTTCTTGACTAGTAGCAGCCTTTTACTCTGTGGAAGGGGATTAATTTCCAGTGAAAACTTCACCTGCTTACTCTCTGAGCCCAGATTTCTTTTATGCTCTTTGTAATTTTCCAGTATTTGGTGCATATTTGTTCTGCTCCTCTCTTGCTTGCTTTCCTGTGTCCTTGCTCTTGTCTTGGTGTTGCAGCTGTGGTTTGTACCTGTTGCCACCTCCCTGTGTCACTTTGCTCCTGCGAAATACTCCCAAATTCACTTAATTCCTTACTAGGTGGATCACACTTGTGCAATGATGCCAGTGGCTCTTGAAGAGCTTTGTGCTGGTGAATGCAACGTGTGTATCCTGGGTGTAAGAGAGACTCTGTACTTTTCTCTGTGGCATTTTAGAAGCTGAAGGCCTCTAAGAAATCAGCAGCTTCAAAGCAGCATGTGAGGGAACAAGCTGGTGTGGAAAGCCATCTGAGGAGCAGAATGATTTTCTGCTGTGTTTAAGGAATTACTTACCCAAGTACAAGGGCTCCTAGTGCACAATGGAATTTTTTTCTGTTTTTCATCTCATTAGAAGAGGAAATTTCCTGCCTTGTGCAGACAAAGAAGGGAAGGGCACAGGGAGCTTTCTGCTCTCTGTGCATACTCATGCAGCCCTGCCTTTCTGTAAACAAGTTTATTTAACATTCATAGGAACCACACTGCTCCACACTCATGATGCCGGTGCTTGCACATCACAGGCTGCCCTTTGTGCTCCCTGTGAAGGCCTCTTTTCATCCCTGCCCTGGCCCTGTGCCTGCTGTGGCTACCTGGAGCTGGACAGCCTGTCGCTGGCCTCGAAGTTCACCCAGCCCCTGCTCTCTCATCTCAGCACCTCATACCAAAGTCCTCCACAGGGGGCAGAATAAGAGGGCTGCAGATGATGCTGTCTGTGCAGACCTGGTGTCTGGAATGAGTTTTTCCTTCCTTGCTGGATTTAATTTTATCGGAGTGGGAGACTCAAGGCTACCTAGTACTAAAAGCCTCTGGGTAAGGGCTTAAGAGGTCTGCAAGATGTGAAGGGTCTTATTGGGCAACCAAGGTTCCTGTTGGAGTGCTGCAGTCAGAGCACTTTTGGGGCACTGATGGGTTGCCTAAGCAGTCTGGTTTCCTGGTTAGGGCTCTGTGACTGGGGAAATCAGGAATTTCTTAGAGTTTGGTTTGTGATTGTTTTTTGTTGTTTAATCCCCCCACCAACGTCCTGTCTGTCAAAGGTGGGGAAACTGACAGAGTCTTTAACCCTTTGTCTACAACATCAAGGTACAAAGGAAGCAGAGCTAGATCAAGGAGTTTTTTTGCACACCCAAGTCTTCCTTACTTCTACTCTCTCAACCCAAGTGACACATAGGCCTAGAGTACAGAAATATTGGGAAGAGCTGGATTTTATTTTGTTCTATCATTAAAAATTGTTTCAATTCAAGCGGTGGATTCAGAGCTCCAAGTGAAATGGAAGTTAGTAAAAAGCTTTTGCAAGGCCTTAGTGTTTGAATTGTGTATATTTGGTCTCTCTCTGCTCACGATGAGGGCTTCCTTGTATTGATCTAATTTGGAACTTGCAGTAGCATGTCAGACTGCCTACAAGAGAAACAGCAGCAGAGCAGGAGATGTATTAAAATATACAAAGACATTGTCCCAGGACATCTTTCTGTAGCAACTCATGTCTTGATTCTCAACAGGAGAAACAGAGATGATTAGGAAGCTTTTAAAGTTCAGGTACTAGAATGTGAGAGGTAGTCAATAGGTTTTGTCAGGTGAATTTCATAAAAAGAGGCAGTTCTTCCCACAGATCTGTCCAGACTTATAGCAGATGTTGGTAGGCCTATGCTCTATGAACAAAACCTTGCTCTACACCAGCACTACTTACAAATCACTAATGCTAATATCAACTCCCAGCTAAGGGTACTGGCTTGGAGGTGGAAAGTGTGTTCCAGAAAGCAGCAAGTAACCTCAACTTTTTATCTCTTCTTGCAGTGGATGTAATGTGAAGACAGAAAAAAAATTGTAGGAATAAACGCCACCAGGTTCTGAAAAGGGTGTAAGTGTGGTATGCCTGTGAACTGAGTGAAAACGATCTGAGTGTTGACCTGTGAATTGTTATGACTGAAGAAGCTACGTGCAGTGTTCAGGTTACAGTGGATGCCTTTTCCCTCTTTACCAGGGCCACTGAGCATCTGTGTGCTATTATGTGCTCACTTCTTTCACTGTAAGCATTAAGTTGTCACCCAGTGGAGGAGGAAAGTCTTAATGTCATCTCCTGGTGCCAAGCTATGAGGATGATGAAATGCTAAAAGCAGCTTGTGTGAGGAAGAGTATTAGTCATTGGTAGCTGATCTCCAGAAATGAAGATGCTAGGTGGCCACATCTGCCAGCTTTGAAATCTTACAGAGTCTGCCTTTTAGGAGGTTCTGATTTTTTGGGGGTATCTTGAAGGACCTTCAGGTGTGATTAGCTTTCTTGAGAGCTGTCACTTACAGAGACCCTCCCAGTCTTTTGATCAGGTAGCATCTGAGATGTGGCTACCATGTCACTGTGCTGGCAGCTCACCTCGCCTCCTTTACACTGAGCACGGAAGCAAGTTTTGTCAAGTTGTCTTTGGTTTCACCCATTCTAGGTCTTGCTGAAGTCCTGGTGGATGGCTGCAGTATTCAGAAAGCTGATGGTGTGTGTCTTTATCCTGTGGTAACTCTGGTGATTTCTTCCCTTTTCCTAACCTCAGTTGTAACTAATCTGTGCCAGAGAGAGGGAACATACATGGTGTAGAGTAGCTGTGTCCCTGAAATAAGACAATTTGTAGTGTCAGTGGGAAGGAAGAGGAGTCATCTCCCTCCTGACCTGTTGCAAAATACTGAGATAAGTATTTGATAGACATTTTTAATGGTTCTATCATCGCTCTGCAAAATTCACAATAACTGAGATTTTTCCATGTTGTTTTCTTTAGTGATCTCAAGCTGTGTTTTTGCCAAGTGGATTACAGTGGTAGTCTGTGGAGCAGTAGTAGCCTTTGGCCTGTACTCTAGTGCCAAGACAGGGTTAGTGCTGGGGAAAAGCTTGTTTGTGCCATGGGGACATGGGATTTCTCTGCCTTCATAGATTCTAGCACTGAGGCATGACAACTCGGCAGCGGTGCGCTTATATCAGCAGCCTGATAGCCTCTCTGTGTGCCCACCTGCTGCCCCTGCTGAGTCACTCCAGGCAGACAGACCACATGAATGCACTAGATGGGTCTTCCTGGAGATGGGACTGGTACTAAGACTGCTGTAAGCACAGCTACTGCCTGGCTATCACCTAGTTGATAAAAATGTGGCGTTGTGATGGATGTGTTTTGAGCATGTTTCTTGGTAGTTTTTAATGTCTACAAAATTCTTGGGTGAACAGAAAAGCCATGTGCTATCTTGCCTTTGGTATTTGGTTTTCAACCCGCAGTTGTATCCTCTTGAGATTGCAATGGTTTTGGGTCTTTTGCACAAGTGAAAGATGCTGTGACCTGTCTCAGCAGTGAAAGTCCTGTGTAACTTGGCCTTTCCCTATAAAAGGCTGCTGCCAGCATTGGAGCTGTCACTTGGGCAATTTGTTCAGGCACACAGATCATGTGCCCCTTTCTGCAGTCAGGATGAGAGCAACCATGCAGGTGGGCAGACCTGGATGATTAGGTGCTGTTTCTCATGTAGATTGTATTTAGAGCCCTGGTCTCCTGCTTATGAACATTGAAACTGAGCCCAAGAGGGTGAGGAATTTGTGGTGGTCACACAAGGTCAGCAGCAGAGTGGAGAGCTGACCCTACTGAATCACATCCCCACACCTGTACTTAGAGTTTGTCCAGTTAGTGTATCCAACAGGAGACTGGAAGAAGCCCTCTTGTTTCTTAGGAGAGACAAGTGACACCTTACTAATAGTGTCTGTGTGTTGTTTTTTGGCACCTTAACACATGCTCTGTCCTTCCCTCTCACTTTTCTTGGTTTTACCAAAGGACTAAAATGGAACTGTGGTACTTAATGCTGCTCCATTGGAGATCCACCACGCTCAGCCAGCAGCAGCTCACTGGGAGTGTCAGGGTACTTGCGGGGAAAGCAGCTGCACTTCTTGGGTTGTGAAAGAAACATGCTGGATGTGTGGGGAAAGTTGGATGGGTGGTTGATCTTTTCAAGTGGGCAGGAATGCAGGCATCTAAGGATTCTGTTAGTTTACGAGGAAAGCTTAAAGCTTTGTCTTGGAAAGAAAATGCTGGTTCCAAAGCAATGTGCATGACCGCTGCTTGGGAGCTGGCATCTTCTGTTGGCATGGCCCTAGACCCACCTAAGAGGAGTTGTGCTTCCCTTGGTTGAAGCCTTTTTACAGTTAGACTGCAAGGTCTTGGGACAGAAGACGTGTGGCTAGTGCACTCTGCTCTTTCAGAGACAGCGAACTGAAAAGAGATTTTAATCAGATGAGGAGGGTTAATAAAATACATATCTGGAATATACATATCTAAAAGCACATAGTCAGGACTCTATCTAGGTATTCTCATTTTGATAATAGAATAATACAATTATTTTGGTTGGATACGACTTGTAAGAGCATTGAGCCCTATCATCGACCTGAGACTGCCATGGCCATTAAACTGTGTCCCACAGTTCTAGGTCTGTGTGTTTCTTCAAGACTTCAGGGATGGTGACTCCACCTCTCTGGGCAACTTACTCCAATGTCTGGTAATCGTAAACAGTTTGAACTCTTTCCCCTTGACTTGGCCATCTAAAATGAGCTCTGTACCTTGCTTAAAGAGAGCTACAATTACACACACACACACACACACACACATCCCACCTTCCCCCCCACCCCAGGAATTAGATTAGCCTGAGACATGAGATAATTTTTCAGTCTGGTTAGAAAAAGCCTTTGCTCTGCAACTGGAAGGGACGATACTCCCTCCTCATACTTCTGAGAATGGAACGTTGGGAAGAGCCTGTCCAGGTTCTGTTAGATTCACTAGGGCTAATGCTTTTTCCTTAGTTGGATGTGAGGGTGCACCCAGCATGTCTGGCTTTGGAGAGAAAGACAGTCTTGAGAAATGCAGCAAGGAGGTCCTCCTAGTATGCTGTTCTGCTGCCAGGTGGGAAGGAGTAGTGTTGGTGCTGGCCCTGGTGATGTTGATGAAGTCAGGAAGATGATAGCTGGAGTGTAACTCTTCCATGTGGATTCTTTTCATTTGCAAAAGCAACCTGGAATTGGGCCTTTAAAAGTGTTTAGGGGCGTTTGTTCTGTGCCTAACCCAGTGGCTTCCTAATGTCATCGTTGACATCTCAATAGCCCCAGCTCTGCTTGGTTCCTTTCTCTGATATTTTAGCTATGTTTACTCAATAACTGCTGTATTACCTCCTAATCTGTCCTCTGGTAGCCAAACCACAGGATTTACAGAGAAGTCCACTGGGAATGGCACTTTCTGGAAGAGCCTCTGGATTGGATGGGATAGGAGTCTCCAGCTTTGCTGGTTAATTTTGTAGGACAGGTTAGGAAGGGGACTGCAACAAGTTTAGGAGTTTCTGGGGGAGCCCTTGTGGATAATGAACGTCCTGTGAGCTTGTACCAGGGACACAAGATGTTACCTGTGACCACAAATACACCACATGTGTGAGGACAAGGTATCACTGCTGCTCTGTTTCTTACTGGGGTGGACCATCCAACCGAAGTAAGCTGGTGTTGATACCTGGTTTCACTGGCACAGGCCTCACACTGGGGACTTGATTGTCTCTGTTACTGCTTGTTGGGCCAGAGTTAAACCTGGCAACTGTCTTGTTGAAAACCCTGTACCTTTTATGGCTGTATGAAGGACTTGCCAGAACTAGCCTAGAGCCTTGTCGTGTTCCTGGGTCTGCAGGCAGCCTCGAATAGCTCTCTTCAATGTGCGTCCTACAGCAAGTCCTGTCAGTGGCTTTGTACAGGCAGTAAAGGTGAGTCTTTTGGTGTGGGTCCTTCTGTTCCTTTTCATGCAGGACTCCTACAAAGGAGAACAAAGCATGGAGGAGATCAAAGCATGGTGGAGCCCATTAGTGGGGTTCCTCAGCTCATTCTTCTCCCACAAAGTGCTGCCTATCCAAAGGCAAGAAGAGTTCCAGGTATGTAAAGCTGAGACTGGCATTGCTGAAATGCACCCACCTCTTGCTGGGCCAGGGAGAAGCTGGAACAGGTCTTTGAGTGCTCCTGGTATACCAAGAAACGCTGTGGCAGAGCTGGGCTGCTGTTGCCTCAAGGAGCCCAGGCTCCTTGCTCCAGCTCCCCTGAGCCCCCTTCCCTGGCACCGATAACAATTCAGGCAGTTCAGGTAGGCTCTGGAACTGGATGCTGTTCTTTTTTCTCCTTTCCCTCAACTTTTTTTCCCCATCCCAGTGTAACATTCCCAGTGGTTTCTTCAGGGAGCTGTGGAATGTCTCTTGCTCCCGCTGGGGTCCATCTGAACAAGCCATACATTGAGAGGGAGTATTGGGCTTAGCCACACGCAGACAGGGCAGGCTCTGGTTTAGTAGTCCCTGACCCCCCCAGTCAGAAGAAATAACAGGATCAAACAGAGTCCAGCCTGGTTTTTAACCCTCAGCACAGCCTGGAGGTGGGGCAGGGGGGAGCTCAGGCTCTGGAGCTGTGACCTAGGGAGCAGAGTCCTGCATGCTGCCGGCACCTCAGGCATCCTACGCTGTGGAGACTTGTGGTGCTGGACAGAAAAGCCCTGAGATGCTGTGAAATTTGGCCAGCGTGGGTGGCTGGGTGACCTCTGTCTGTTGCAGGAATGTGACAGCTGCTCCCAGTCCAGTCCTACGGGCATCCATGAGCAAACTGGCTGTGAATGTTCATGCAGGGTCTGAACATTGCATGTGACCAGAGGTCCTCTGGCTGTGAGGAGCAACCTGTTGTCCCATGTGTGCTATATGTACACCAAGTTTTCTTGAAAGCCTGTGGGAACATGGTTTCGCCTCTTTGCCTGTCCTGCATGTTAGTACTCTGTGGAGGTGGTGTCCTCCCTGAGAGCTCTGCCCCACTGGCTCTCTCAGCCTTCAAATCACCTTCCACCCATGCCAGGTACTCAGCAGGCAGCTGGAGCCCAGGGACCTGCCCACCTGTAGCTTTTCTGAGCTGCTGCTGTCACCAGCAGCCTGGACAGGGCTACCCGGGCTTTTAAGTGACTGTGGGTACTTGTCTCCCAGCAGAGTACCTGCAGGACCCTGTCCCGACCCTTTGGAACGAGCCACCCGAGCTGCCCTCTGGAGCTGGCCCCTTCGATGCTGCTGCCACCACCACAGCCCGAGTGTCGGATGCCACCGCTTTCCCCCTGTACACCTCCAAGCTGGACCCCGAGGACACCACCCACCTGCACCGGCTGGACGCTGGGGATGGTAGGTGGCCGCCTGATGGGCTGCCCACAGGTCACTCCACAGCAGCTTGGGCAGTCTTCATAGCAGGTTTGCTTTTTTGTGGGCCTGTAGGAGGTGGCCTATCCCCAGCCACACTGCTGGAGGGGGAAGGGAACCTCTATCACCTGCTCAAGGAAACTTCACTGACATAAAGCCTCTGCTCTGGAGTGCTTACCAGCTGCCAAGGCCTTTCTTCCTGCCCCAGCTCTGACCCATCACAGCAGATACCTGCAGAAAGTGTCCTGAGCATGGGCATGGGTCTCTAAGAGCTCTTTAAGAAGGGAGCGTAAGCACCTTGCTGGCCCTGAAATAAAGCAGATGCCTGTTGTGATGTGGTTCTCCAACAAGCAAAGTGACTCTTGGTGCAGGTCTTAACAGAACAGTTGAGTGACAAAGACCTGCTTTGTGGCAGCTGTCCTTGTCACCAGGAGCTGGTTAAGGAGGCAGTGGCTACCTCCAGCCCAAAGGCTCAGTGCCACTGGGGTAGAGACACCTACCTCAGTTGTGTGGGGACATGGGAACAGGGCCACTACAGCCACTGCAAGTAGCTCTGGGGCAGGAGTATGGCTTGATATCTGGGAAATGCTCCATGTGGGGTGTCTGGGACCCACCAGCTCTGCTGACTTCAAGCTACCTTATTCTTTGTCCCTGCAGGCTCACTGGGGCCTGGAGCCGTTGGTGCCATTGTCATCGCCTCCCTGCTGGGTACATCTGTGCTTGTGGCCTTGGTTGTCATCACGCTGAGAAAGTTCTCGGCTTCCTGAATTCAATAAAAGATTCTTCTGTAACACAACTCACCTGCCTCCCATCCTCAGCACTTCCTGCTCCTCATCTCCCCAGGTCCCCTGGGAGGAAATATTGCTGTGGATGCAGCAAAGGGTGCTCCAGCCTCTGCACAGAGAGGCAAAGCCACAGCATCTCAGCGTGCTCTTTGCTCTTACAGTGCAGATCCTGGGGGCAGGTGGACCCAGCAGGCTCAACCATGGTGGCCAACATCACCCCCAACCCCAGTCAGGAGGAACCTGCAGCAGTAGTTTCTCTGAGCTGGTAGCCTCTCTCTTGGTCTGGTCTGGGTGGCAGTAACGGTGTTGGGCATCACCATATACTGCTTTCCTTGGGAAGAGTTGTCCAGTTGGTGTAAACCACCCCCATACTTCCCTGTTCTCACCTCACCCCACATTCCATGTGCAGCCCCACTTCCACTCTCTGTGTTTGGGCCAATTGCCCACCCCAAACCTCCCCCGTGCCCTATCAGTCTGGAAGGGACTCAAGAGGAGGCCAGTGGTTGTTGTGGGATGAGGAAGAAGATGAAGGCATGTTGTTTTGGTGCTGGCTCGCTCAGCTATATTTCATCACACAATAAAACGAGACAACAAAAAGTTCCCCTCAGTTTGCTGAGGCAGCCTGGTGGGGGCTGGGGGGGCTCTAGCCCATGCTTGTGGGCCCCAGGCCTGGCCCTGTACAACACTTGAGACCACTGAAACGGAGGCGTGCAGGGCTGGGTCTGAGGAAATAACACTGGATGACACTTGGTGCCTGAAAATAGCACAGCCTGTGCCTAGGGCCTGGAGTCCTAAAACATCACAACAGAACAAGAGGGTCTGAGGCGAGTCTCAGGGCTTGGTGGTGGGACGGTCTTGAAACAGTGCACAGCAGCTCTGGGCTCCTTCTCTTCCCACCCCATGAAAAAAAATAAAGCAGTGAGGAACCAGTGTTCTAGTACTGGGGAACCTGGGTCTGCCCCTCTACTAGCAACAGAGCTGTTTCTGACTGGTAAAGGAACATTTCTGTGATGTGAAAAACACATCAGGATGCATGTGGCACTGTAGTGCCTGGACTGACTGCTGGGCTGCAAAGCTGGAGGACCTTGGTGGTGGTGATTCTTCAGGTAATTTTAAGGAATTGATGGGTCTGGTTTGGCTAGAGAATTTCTGGTTGCTGCAAGGTTTGAACCCTGAACTGGAGGTTTGGTTGTGGTCGGCTAATTTTGGGATGCTGTTGGGGAGATTTTACTTGGGTTCTGCATTGATGAGTTTGAAGTACCAAACTGGAGGCTGCAGTCCCTTCCTTGCCCCAGGCTCTACACTGGGTGCTGGCAGGTGGCCAGGGCCCTTCCTTGGGAGTGTTACAAGTGGCCACGGCAGGCCCAGCCCTGCTCACTGTCATACCGTAATGTGGTACTGAGTTAGGCCTGAAGGTGAACCCCCTCACTTTCCCTTCACTGCAGTGGCTCCCACCAGTTTAGACCTGGGGCCTGGCTCCAGCCCCCTTCCAGTTCAGGGTGACTCTTGGCTGGCTGTGCAGCACCAGCCCCGCACTACACACCCTATGTGCAACCTGGGCCTCACGTGGCCCAAACGCTAGCTCCAGTGCAATGCTCCAGAGCCATGCTCCAGTAGATTCCATTGTCCTGCTTCCTCCCCGTGCTGCCATCACCATGATTGTACTCTTCTGTTCTGTGCCTGTGGCTGGTGCCTGGCTCCATCAGAAGGCAGCTGCTCTCCAACCTTTTCTTGAATACAACCATGGCACCACTGGAGCATACATCAGTGCAGGCCACGGTGCCTGGAAGACTCCTTTGCAGTGTTACAGAGAGATGACAAAGAATTCATTTCCCTGCTGGATACTGGCCACAGCTTGGGACCAGCTTGTAGCAAAGAGGCTGTGAGCATGTGTGGCACTGTTCAGAACAAGGCTGATGAACAACAGGCAGCTGCTGTGGGTCCATTCCCTGACTGGTCTTAGTGCTGTGCCCTGGGCTCCATGCGATGCTCAGAGCCACAGCTGGAAGGAGTGCGGATCTGGTTCTGGCAGCGGGCTGGGGTACGTACACAGAGGTGAGCCTGTACAGGGAGCTCCTGCGCCTGGGCTGTGCGCGTGGCTGGGTGGTGTGGATTACAAGCATGCAGGCGGGAATCCATGGGTCTCCCACGGTAATGTCACTTGTATGCTGCACAGCAGACTGCATCTGCTGGTGCTCCCATGGTACATGGTGGTGTGTGGGGAGGTGCTGGCACAGCTGCCCTGCTCTGTGCCTCAGCAGCAGAGACATTGCTAGAGAACTGGGAAAGACTGTGGTGCCAGGCTTCTGCAGAGGGATGCTGGCTGTGGAAGAAGAGGTGAGCCATGGGGCAGGGCCCAGGTCTGCTTCAAAGTCCTCCTGAGGACAGAGATGTTGGTCAGGACTGACGAGGTTGGGCTGTTGGTGGAGCAGGGCTGGGTATGGAGCATTTTGCTGGAAGCAAGCGAGAGCGTCTGCCCTTAAGAATGGGCCCAGCAGCCTCATAGCAGGGCTGGGGAGGTGGAGTTGCTGGGGCTTGTCCCAGCCTGGTTCTGAGGGGTTGTGAAAGAGGTGGCAAGGCAGCTTCTCTGTTTCGGTTCCTGCTCCTGTGAGATGCTGCTTTTGGAGGGCCCCAAGCTCGAAAGGTCGTAATGAACTGGAAATGCTCAAACTGGGTGGCATTAATTGCTTAGTTACATTATTGGCTGTGTGCCTTTCCCAATTGGCCTTAGCCAGCCGCAGCTAACACGTGTGCAGGGAACAGGGTCAGCTGGCCAGCCTGGTGGCCTTCAGGCTGCGTTCGTTTGGCTCGTGCTCTTTGGGGCTATACAGAACACCTGGAAAGGGGTTGTTTTAGCCGGTTCAGAGCACTGATCTCCAGGAAAGGACCGGCAGAAAGCATGGCAGGGAGCCAGGAACTACAGTCCGTTTGTGCAGGGGTGCATGTGCCTGGTCCAGCACGCTAGGTCCTGCACCATGGCCCACGGCACTACTGCTGCATTTTCCCAGCTGGCAGTCTCTGTCTTCTGCCCCTCTCCTAGAGGCACTCGAGACACTCATGGATGTTAGTGGTCACTGGCGGTTTCTACTGCCCAGTTTCCTCCGCTGGCTGTCGTCTGACTTGTGTACCCGGAAACACTCCTTCAAGTTCTGCGCTCGGATTTTGGGGTTCAGGATCTCCTCCCCCATAGAACTGGGGAACCAGCCTCTCTCCTGGTCATGAAGACGCTCCCCAAATATCCAGCCTGAGCAGAGACAGAGACAGGCATAAATGGAGAAGGACTCACCCTCGCTCCTATGCTGGAACAATTGTGCTAGAAAGAGCCTACAGAGCTGGCAGTGCCTTTGAGAAGCTGCTGAGGCTTGTGCTGGAGTGGCCCCAGTCTGTAATTCTAGCCAAGGAAGCCTGATCACCTGCACAGCATTGTGTTCAGACAACGGGCTCAAGGGGTGCCAGCAGAAAGCAGCTGCTACTGAGCGCCCTCCACTGCCTGAGATTTCACAGGAGTGATCCCTAGCAAAGACCCAAGATTACTGAGCCTACTAGCTACACGCGTGACCGAGAGACCAAGAGGCTGCAAAGAATCATCAAAATAAGCACAGTCCTGAGATACTCCCAGGGCGGCTGTGCCAGCCCCTCTCTGGCCCGCAGCTGATGCCAAGGTGGCTGTGCTAACTCCACTACCACACAGATCAGCCTGGATTTGCTGTGTGTTAGGAGGAGGCACTTACATCCTCTTGCTGTGAGCTGTCTCGGCTGTGATGCCAATGCCAGGGTCTCTTCCTGGGCAGAGGGCTCTTGTCTGCTTGGCAGCTGACTGCCTAGGACAAATCCTTCCCTTCCAAATAAACTCCCAGCCCCATCCCATCCCATGTACCATCATCTGTCTTGTCCAGGATGTTGAGGACGTCCGCCAGTTCTAAGGACAGCTCATCTGGCTCCTGGGCCAAGTAGGGGTGGACACACTGGATCTGTGGGCAGTCTGCCAGGGAACAGGACAAGAGTGAGGGATGGACTGGCACAGATCTTGCTGCAGTACAGCACGGCTCAGGCCAGGAGCTCTTCAAATGGTCCTATCTTGTAAAAAATGTCTCAGAGGCTGAGAGGTGCCCCAGCCACAGGTGTGACCTAGAGAACATCAATATGGGTAAGCTTACTGCAGGGCCACCCATGAGCAGCTTGAGTGGAAGGGAGAGTGCTGGTACAGTCCAGCCTATGTTGGAGGGTAGCAGGGCCAGGGCCAGGCCCAGGCCCAGAGACAACTGGGTTTGGATAGAGTAAACATAAAGAGAGCCAAGGGAGAAGGTTCCCTTTCAGCCAAGGGAATGAGACCAAAGGTGAGTAAGGTGCTCTCGAGTAGTGGTGAAGAGTTCCTGGCTCCTATGCTGTGTCTCTTACCAACAAGCCTGGATGTAAATGAGACAAACTTGGTTCTCCGGTTTGGGGCCAGTGAAATCATCCAGCGCTTCATTTCACTCCTGTGTAGGGAAGATAAACCAAGGTTTGAGTGTGAGGCTGTCGTGCATATAGGCTGCACTACTGTATGTGAATGGATATAGGGTGCACTGCTGTCAGTCCAGTTTTCCTACTCGGCCAACCCTGGGCTCTTAATTCCTCCTCTCACAACCTTTTTCCTGCCTGCCCCTCAGGGTCCCAGACTCACTGATGATGCTGAGCTCTTGCACACCAGTTGAGAGGTCACACATGGCACAGTACCCTGGGCCCTTGCTGCAAGGCCACAAGGCTGGCAGTTCTCATGAACAGCAGGATCCCCCTTTAGTAAGCAGCGTGGCTTCAGAGTGACAGCAGTATGGTGGGGCCTGGCATCCTCTAAGCCCTAACTAGCAGAGGCAGCTCCTGCTGGGGCTGGGTCAATGGGAGCAGTTTTTCCTGGAGAAAAGTGGTTAGAGGAACCGTTTTCCCCCACAGCTGCTGTGTGGAAACGTTTAAAGGGCAGAGCTGATGAATTCCCTTGGCATACCAACAGCACTGCTTGCTTTGCAGCAGGTGAGGTGAGAGACCCATGTGAACACGTCATCAGATCCAGCATGCTGGTATACAAAGCAGGAAGGGGAAGATTTCACAGGTGCTGCAGAAGCCCCAGGCCTGGTGCTCCCTTGAGGCTTCCCTCAGACCCACTTTGGAAGGGCCCAGCTCATTTTTACAGGCTCCAGCTCCTGCCTGGAGGACCAGCTGTGCTCCTGGCCCTGAGAGAGCCAGAACTTTCTACCTTCTCAGATGGTAGTTTTAAAGTCTGAACTTGACACACATCTAAAGCCACTGGAGTGTCTTTTGGGAGGAGAGAGCCCTGAAAGGGAGTTGTGAAGGACAAATGCTGGCAGGCTCATCTGCAGGGCTGGGAGTACCTTGCACTTCAGGGATAAAGCATGATGCCAAGGACCAGTGAAAACACCTCCAGCTGCAGCATGAGTGCAGCCCCTTGCATTATGAAGACATGTGGATGAGGACCCTGTCCACTAAGGCTTGGTACAAGGAGATCAAACCAAGGGTCTTACAGTGCTTGTAGCTCTGTCTGCAGGCTAGCCTTGCACACAGCTCCTTGCAGGGCTCTTTGAATCATCTTCCTAGCTCATCTCGGCCTGCAACAGGCCCACCTGCACTCCAGTCTTGTGCCTGAGACCAGCTGTGTCCAAACGCACTGCCAGCTCCTGGCAAAGCCACTGAAGCTGCCAATGAGCAGGTCATCATTGCCGTATGGGTCAGAGCTGGGCATTGTTGGAAGAGCTGTGGAACAGATGTAGCAGTCTCTATTTGCCAGTGCCTTATCTAATTCTTTGGTTTTCCATTTTGTGCCTAGTACTGCCCTGGTCACCTCTGCAGTTCTGGAACAGCAGCCTTCAGCAGTTGCTACATCACATTTCAGCACAAAAGATCTGTTGGCATGCCATGAGCTCATCATATGCTTACTGTGGCCATTTAGAAGGTGGGACAGGATAAGGAAACACAGAACTAAAATTGTCTCTCCTGAGTTGAAGCAAGCTCTGGCCTGGTTTATCGTTCTCTGCCCGGTGAAGTCTCACAGACGTCAGATGTGCGTTTGCCCTGCATAACGTGACTGACATCTCTATTTTCAGTAGAGCAAAGCTGCAGTCACATGCCTGAGGACAAAATGCAGTTGCTTGCTGTGCTTGGGACTCATCTTCTTGAGTCTGCTGAGGGGTCAGGGTGCAGGCCCTCCAGGCTGTACCTAGCTACAGCTGCTGTACCTTGAAAACGTGGCCCTGATAAGGCTTGGGTCAATGAGAAAGCTGTGCCCTAAGCTGCAAAACAATCAGGTCTGTGTTAGCACAGCTGAATCATTTGCCCATTCTGAGCCTGTTGGAGGCTGAAGTGAAAAATTAGTGAGCCAGAAAAACCTGTATCCAAGGAAACAAGGCGGACCTGAGCAGCAGAAGGGCTTGCAAGATCGGCATTGGCTACGGAAGGTGCTGAGGAAGAGGCCTCTGCCTTTGTATACAAACATGAGCCACTTTGCTTCACAGGACTGGTCAGACACAGCCCTGATCGTTGTGAGTGAACCAGATGAGTGCCAGAGTGTGCAGGACATTCATCTTTCTTGATTTTACTTTCCGAACATGTAAATCACAGAATTGTTTTGGTTGGAAAAGGCCTTTGATATCATTGAATCCAACCATTGCCTGACTTTACCAAGTCTGGTGTTAAACCTTAGCTGAGCCCCATGCAGGCAGGGTGCAGTTCTGAGAGGGAGACTCTTGTACTCACTGAGATGATGCCTTCAGCATGTAGCTGGCCTCCCGGTCATCTGCATTCTCCAGCAGCCTCAAGATGAAGACGTTGGCCAAACTCTGCCCCTGGTCTTCTAACTCCTCTACCCGAAGAAGCCCCCGGGGTGCTGAGTCAAACACTTGGTACTTGTCCCTGGGAGATGTTAGAGAAGAGATTAGGAAAAGCTGCAGTTATTCCAGGAGACTTGGGCTTCAACCACCCAGAACTGTACTGAGGACACAGACCAGGAACCGCTGCATAGCAGGAGGTAAAAAGAAGCCCTTGCTCTGCCTGAGGCATCCCACATGGCCTAGAACAAGTTGCTTGCTCTGTCTGAGCCCCTCAAAGGGAACTGTGAGGTTTAATTCATTCCTATTTGTAAAATGCCTCTGTGTTTTCTGGATACAGGCTGCCATAGAAGCAAAATATTTCCAGGCACACAGACAGTGCGGCGACACGTTTATTGGAAACGTTGGACTGGCAAGATGCTCCCTACCGGTGAGCCTCCCTAGCGCTACAAAGGCCACGCTGTTCCCTGGGACACGTCTGTTTGTGCTGCTCTATTTCAGGAGTTTCTAGTTGCACAAGACCTGGTCTTAAGCATGATATTCTCCTCCTCACAAGGCAGGTTGCACCATGTCAAAAGTAACTGGTAGCCTCAGGGCTAAATTTACACTGCTCCCTGCTGCTCATATTTGCTAGCCGAAGTTTAAATGATTAAATCTGAGCTGTTCTTCATGTAGCAATGAGTCAAAGATTACTTTCTGACAGGAAGACAGGCCTCCTGTGTCAGCCCACCAGTTGATGTAGCTCACTGCTACTCTGCAGCAACTGGTGAATATGTGCTTGCTTATCCTCCTGGGACACCTGGCCTGGAATCTGTTCAGGTCCTGTTGGTCATCAGCTTTCAACTGGAGAGAGCTGTGCCACCCCTGAAGAGTCAGCTACATTCACGAGGCAAGGCAACTGATGGAGGGGAGTGTACAGGTCAGACCAGGATGCTCTCCCTTTGCCTAGGGGACAGGACAGGGACACAGCATCACAGCTTGGTTAAGCCCAGGGGCAAACAGGACTAATGAAGTGCCCCATGTAGTACCCAAATATTGCACTTACCCAGGGATTTGCCGGCAAATTACCAGCAGATCGTTGAAAAGGAACAAGTAGATTTCTCTGAAGAGTTTCTTGGTGCGAAGTGTCCGTGACGTCTTCGGACCATTCATTTGCTGCAATTCTCCCTGTTTCAGCAGCCAGCGGGAGTGAGAGATAATGGGCACAGACTGGAAGTGAGCAAAAGATGGAAAAGATCAGGATAGTGGCAAAAAACTGTGGGGCTTATGCGGTCAAGATGCTGAAAGTAACAGGAGATGCAGAAGGAAGGGTAAGTAAGCGCCCGTCGGCACATCTTGCGCTACAAAGGACGGGGCAGAGCTGGACGTGGAGGGCAGTGTGCACAGCACAGTGTACAGAGCTCAGACAGGGACACAGGAAGGGCCTGAGAATGAACCAGTACTCAAGGACGGCAATGCCAGATGCTGGATTATGCCCTGCACAGCTTGATCTGTCTGTGGGAGCTCCCATGTCTTGTCACTTGAGCTGAGCCCTTCTGGCTAGGGAGACTAATTTCTGAAGTATTTGGACTTCTGGCTACTAAACCCCCCATATTAAATAGTTATGTCTGGGTCTGTCTTTCCCAGCCTGAGGAGCTACTGTCCACACAGTCAGTACAGCTAGAGTTTTACCACGAGAGTGCTGCTCCCAGTCAAATGATCAAAAATACTGGAAACTATCTGTTTAAGTGCTGTTCTTTCCACCTTCGTTCCCTGCCTGTGCCTGTGACATGGGCAATGGTGCAGCCTGCCTTTTCACACTCTTGTGTTCTTTTCACTACGGGAGCCCTGCCTCTGCCAGCACCCCAGGCAGACCTGCTGGGGGATGAACCAGCTCCTGCCTGTCACTAAAGCCTGAGCTTCACAAGAGATGAAGGCAGCTTGGTAGCTACCCCAGTCCGATGCTGGCCTGTGAGCTGTGGCCTAGTCCTGACACAGTGGTAAAGTGCTCTGTAAAAATCAAATTCTTGAGCATATAGTGTAGCTTTCCAAACAAGTGCTCTCAAGTATTGTTTGCTTGGGTTGCTCAAGTATGCGAAATAGGCTACTGGGAAGCTAAATGTGCTCCTTCTAGTTTGTGAAAGAGGCAGATCCATAGCACTTGGGAAAAGAATTGGCAGCTTTATACTCAGCATTGAAGTTTCATGGCATGTATTAAATGAGACTTGGTCAGACATCCCTAAATAATGACTCAGTTGTTCCTTGAGTGGAGCAAGAATTCAAGACTGTACCGAATACATAAGTGCAGGTATGAATTAAAATGGCAGGAGAGCCTTCCTCTTGGTATTTTTCAGCTTTAATGTGTTTTAATTTGTATCTGCCATCTTCCTTTAACATCACTTGTAATGCCAAGTGACAGCCAAAAGCTGAGCTGCGTTCTGAAGAGAGGTGAGAGAGAGGAGCCACCTGCGGCACGCGGGCAGTCTGACACCATCGTGTCACATCTGTACAGGCAAGCCAAGGCATCATACAATTGTTTGGGTTGGAAAAGACCTTCAAGATCCTTCAGTCCAACCAGTATCTAACTCTACGACTCTGGGGCTAAACCATGTCCCTCAGCACCACATTTCTGCTTCTTTAAAACACCTCCAGCAATAGGGATTCAACCACATTCCTGGGGAGCCTGTTCCAGTCTTTGAGAACCCTTTCAGAGAAGTTTTTTTCTAATATCCAACATAAATATCTCCTGGAACAACTTGAGGCCATTCCCTCTTGTCCTGTCACTTGTTATGAAGGCGAAGAGACAAACACCACCTCCCTACAACCTCCTTTCAGGTAGCTGTAAAAAGTGCAAAGTGGTCTCCCCTCAGCCTCCTCTTCTTGATACTGAACAACTCCAGTTCCCTCAGGTGACCTTCGTAAGCCCTGTTCTCCAGACCCTTTACCAGCTTTGTTGCCCTTCTCTGGACCCATTCCAGCACCTCAATACTTTTCTTGTAATGAAGCGCCTAAAACTGAATCCAGCATGCAAGGTGTGGCCTCACCAGTGCTTAGTATAGGGGGATAATCACTTCCCTGCTCTTGCTGGTCACTTTGTAATCCATGCCAGGATGCTGTTGGACATCTTGGCCACCTGGGCGCACGCTGGTTCATGTTCAGTTGACCATCCATCAACACCTCCAGGTCTTTCTTTGCTGAGCAGCTTTTCATAAACTCTGACCCAAGACTGGAGCACTTATGGGATTGTGACTCAAGTGCAGGACCCAGGACTTGGCCTTATTCAACCTCGTACAATTGCTGCCCTGGTCTCTGTAGCAGGCATGCACAGAGACCACGTACATGGAAGCAGCGCCTGCAGCAGCAGTCACTCCTTCAAAGGCTTTGGAGGGGGCCAGCATGGACCACTGAACACTCACTAGGTAGAGTGCAGCTGGACAGCATGGACCATACCAATGGACACTGACTAGGTGGAGTGCAGCTGGTTTACCACTGCTGTGCATGTGCACACAATGCCTGGATGCTGTGGATTCTCTGCCTGCAAAGGGTTACCAGCCTATGCTCATACCTTGATCTTGAATTCCAATTTCTTCTGGATGCTGATCATCTGCTCTGTTCGGCTCATCTTCCTGACACCTTCATTACAGGCTTTCACCACCTGGGAAAAAGAGAACAGAAAGATTTTCCTTCACTGGTCTTCAGCAGGTATGCTAACAGCACAGACAGGCCTGACTCTACCAGGGTAAGTGCTGTGCTGTGACAGGAACTGACCGGACCACACTCTCCTATCAGCACTGCATTCACATGAAAAAGAGAGGGGAGAAAAAAGAGAAACAGCCCACAACACAAAGCTGCCAAAACCTACCCCCAAGCACCCAGAAGATGTTATAGCTGGAAGCAGAGGTCATTCAGTTACCGAACAAGACAGCAATAAGCAATACTCTTGGTTGTAGAGCAAAGAGAACAACTCATTTTCCAGATCCTGCCACACCATGTGTCTTGTCGTCTTCCTCTTCCATACTTGAAGTACACGTGGATTATCATCTTTAAGAAGTGAATGAAGCCAGAGATCTTCATTTCAAAGATGCAAATGCTGTGGTTCTGCCAAGCAGCACCAGATGCCAAGGCTATGATATGCCCCAGGGAAAGAGATGTTCATCATACAAAGCCCAGCTCTGTTCTGAATACAAGCTTTTAACTGAAAACCCACAACCAATGTGCAGGCACTGCCCTGTTGCAGGAATCTTAGGCTAGATGCCACTGCCAGTTTAGTAAGAAGTGACTCTCTGGAGAACTGTCAAGGTAGAAAAATTACACTGGAGAAAAAGCTCTGCTTTGTTCTCTGTTTATGCTGTTCAAAATCCACTAGAACACCAGCAACTGAAACTGTTATCAGCTCTTGCCTTTCAAAAATAGGATGCCTGTGGAGAAAATACGCACTGGATGATCTCTCTTGTGATGCCTGGACATAAGCATCTCAACTTAAGCGCTTACAGATAAGTAACCATGCAAAGGGAGTTATGAAGTCAATCTTGTAAGACATTGATAGCTGAATATAAAAAGAGCATTTTTCCATCAGCAATTGCAGTCATCTGCATCCTGTGGGTATAGCCCTCCTCAGGCTTTTGACCAGTGGAAACCGACTAGCTACTAGATAGGCCGTGAGGCATACTGCAGATACTAATGCAGAACATTCTCCAGCACTGAAGTCTATGTCTTTATCCCTAGCCATCTCCAAAGCCTGCACTTCATACAGCAGTTCAGGACAAACCCAAGAGTCCATTTTGGTCTGGAATTTCAGTCAGAAGCTGCAACTGCATGCTCGGGCTGGTGGTTTAGCTGTTTTCAACTTCAAAATAATTAAACTGAACTGCAGGGTTGAAGAGATGTTCCAAGCTTCTGATGGAGAAGGGCTCAAACATTCTGTCCCAGCCCACAGTTGCTGCCAGGTGCAGACCACTCAGGTACCTAGCCTGGAGGTGTTATCACCCTGTCTGTGTCGAGAACAGCACACATGGAAAACGTCCCCAGCGCTTTCCTGGTGTTTTGTACACAGCAGTAACTAGCACAACTGAACGCCCCACCTACCTACCAGCCTCAGGGAAGAGGGCTAAAAGCAGGCTTGAGTACTTCATTAAGAAACTGTTATGCTAGGTCAGAGAAAGAAGTGTGCAGTACTGGAGGAAACCTGACACCGTTGTGCTCTGCTGCCTGTTGCAGCTAATTACATCTCTCAGTGGGATTCATCACCTTCAGGTATCTGCAAAACCAATTTGTACTCTTGAAGACCCCAAGGGAAAACATTTTCTCTGCCCCTTCCTACAGCAGAAATAAACACATCCGTTGTTAACAAGAGATTCCTTGGTCTAAGCTGCTTGGTAAGTCCATCTTTGAGAGCAAGGAAGGGCAGATTTACTAAAAACAAATTGCTCTTGAAATGCAGTGACAGGATTCAAAGTAACAGCTCCAGAAGTGAATGTAGTTCGTAGGTCTTTTTTTCTGAGGAGGAAGGAGCAAAATGGTTTAATCTTAATGACCTTAATTTAGCACATTCAGACTTACTGTTTCCAGTTCTTTATGTGCATCCAGGGCAGTGGATTCTCTGTCAGACTTCTCTTCCACTTTCTTCAAAATATTCTGCAGGGGGGGAAGGCTGTGTTAACTCTGGTTCCAATATGACAGCACAAGAAGGTCTTTGCTAGCCTCTGAGTTATTTCTGGCCATCAGCCTAATTACAGGATAGGTGACAGAGTATAGTGTTTCTCACCTCTTAGTTCCTCTGTCTCATTAAAACCCATTTCCATCTGACCTTATAGCTACAAGAAATATAGCAAGCAGACTCCTGTTTTGTAAAAATAAATTAGTATCAGCTCTAGCTATTTTTATTTATTAACAGACAGTGTTATTGGTAATCCCAGTGGGATAAGACCATGTGGGACTGAGCTGTTTCCTCATCCCTATAAACATATCCTCCAGCTGCATTTAGCCAAACTGGCAAAGCACAGGAGGAAGATGGCTGACAGTCTGGTCCAGGTCACCGTGGTGTAGGTTATTATACATGGAGCATTTTCATGTCCTGCAGATATTCTGCACTGTGCATCTGTGTGTCAGGATCCTAATCATCAGGCAGCTGAGTTAATGAACTCTTGTTATTCCCTCTAGCATGTCAGCAAAGTTCTTCCTCAACTTTCTGCTAACATAAGCTATATGACAAATTTCATGCTAATTTGGGGATTGCATCTCAATGACTGAAATTATTTTTTTTCTTGAGAACGTTCTGTGGAAAAGCTCCATGTAGCTCCAGGTTTGATTGTGGCTGTCTCTAAGCTTTATCTGGTACTACTGGAAAGGAAAATTCTAGGAATGATCTAGAAGACCTCCATGAGAGAGAGAAGACTAAAGTTCTACCTGCACCAGCAGCTTGAGTCGAGTGATCCTTTGAAATGGCAGAATCAGAAAGGAAGAAAAGGACAGGCCTTTGCACTTGGGATCCAGCTCCAGCTGTGTGATCACTTCCCGGAAAGCTGGCTTGTCCTGGCTGAGGAGAGAGAGAGAGAGTGAAGATGAAGGCTTTGAGTACTACCCTGCCTGAGACTGGTGTATGGCTGGTGACCAGAAGCAGCTTGGTCCCAGAGACAGCACCTGCCTAGCCTCTCTCAAGAAGAGGGGGCTGAATGCTTCTAGGTGTATTTTCGTTTAAATCCAGCACTATTTATAGCATTGGGGAAGGGAAAAAAGTATTTTTTTAATGTAGAAGCCATGGTAGCATTCACATGTGTTAGCACATCCAGCTCAATAGCATACGCTGCGTGCGTAGGTGTGTGTGAATGGGGTGTGTGTCCAAGTAGATGAGTCATAGGCATAATTATATATCTTTACACAGTTGGAACTCTATGACAAGGTGAAATTCCCACAGCTGTAAGAACAAGACAAGCTACAAAACGGCTCGAGCTTGGCTACTCCTGGCTGCTTAACTAGAGGATGCAATTCAGTATGTGGTCTGAGAAGGGCAAGGGTCATGGCTGAGCTTTTGTCGTGCTGTTCAAAGCAAATAAGGGCATTGCTGAGATACAGACCCTACTGCACAGAGCAGCCTCGCAAGCCCCAGCTGCCAGAATCACAGGCAATGCTTCCTGGCAACTGTGGGGCCCTGAGGAAACGCTGAGCTGCTGGAGTCCTGGCGAGCAGGAACAGCTCTCTCTTCCAAGAGAATGGATCGCTAACAGTGCAAAGCCTGCCTGTGCTGTGTGCACCTTGCAGCAGCCAACAGAAGCCATCCTAAGTGTTTCTCTTTGCTGCAGCAGGCACTTGTGTTGCACCCTGAGTTATCAGACCCACAGCAGAATGGACCTGTGCATCTAAGGAGCAGCCTAAGTGGGGGAACTGTGCCACACCTTAAGCTTCAAGTTCATCTGAGTGCTGCAAAATCCTTGTGCTAGCTAAGAGCCCGTGGAAGGAAGTCTATTCTTTTAAATTTGCTCTGTGTTCTCCCACAGATGAATAAAATGCTGCCCTCTATACTGATCTCTAGGAGTACTCTATCTTTTCTTTTCTGGTTCTTTTCAAGCTCAAGTAATCTAGCCTATTGCTGCTTCATTTCTGAGTATTTACCTAATGGCTTTAACCAATCTGTTTATATTCTGCATCTATGTTGCTCACCTCTGACTAAAAGAAAGCCCTGAGACACCCTCCTTTTGGAAAGAACAGTTGGCCAAGCTCAACAAAGGCCACTCAATGTTTGTTGTTTTTTTTTTTTTCCCTTAAAAGCTGAAGAGCAGAGAAAGGAAATAATTAGGTTTTGTTAACACTCCTCTCAACTAGCTGCTGCTATGAGAAAGAAATACAGTGCAGCTTGTGCAGTGGGCTGTCCTGAAAGAATCCAGGACGTTGTAACTAAAGAAAAATGAATTCTCCTGCTCAAAGACAAGCTTCTAGGGCACTCTGTTTTGAGCTGGCATAAGAGATTTCCTAGCAGATCAAAAGACTTGCTGTACTTGAAAAATACATTATATTCTCAGGCCTAGGTAATGTCACTGTGTTTTACATCAGAATGTGAAGAAAATAAGATTTATTTCCTTTTAAGAGCATGCTGCTGTTCTGAAAATAAAAAAATTCTCAACTTTGGCATGTCAGATGCATTGATGAGAGTTTCAGGAAAAGCAGTGTCTGTCCTTGTCATCAGACATCTGTATTATACTCTTGACTTTCAACCTCTTGCCTGTACTAGATGTTTAAAAATGCACATATTGCACAAGTGTGCGTCCCTGTGTACACCACAGCCGGGGACCACTGCCTCTGAATGTACTTGGCACATTACCTGCAGACTATCACCCCAGCCTACTACAGAGCCTTTTAATTGTGTTTTCTATTCACAGGTGCAGTGAAAAATCAGTGAAGTGGGAAATGCCATTTCTGTGCTGTTTGGCCCTTTATAATATGAAAATTACAACTAAACCCGTGGCCTGTACAATTTTGCAAAACAATCTGGCATCAAGCACTGGAACTCACAGAAGCTGCTTGTAAGCTCTCTCCTGGTAGGTCTGATTGGAGACGTAGGTGATGTACACGGAGAAGTGATTAACTGTGTGGTGGTAGACAATATCACACACATCGGAGATCACAATATTTTCTTCCACCCGCTGCTCGAGGTCCAACAGGAAGCTAGGTGAGAAACCCACCGTTCATATTAGTTGTGACTGGAGGAAGCCCTTGGGACCCAAAGCAATGAATGTGTCTACAGACTCTCTGAAAGGTCAGTGGGTAATGGTCTGCCCCCAGTTACCATCCCTCTGCAAATGAGGTTAGCTAAAGTGGTGCCATTCAACTGGACGAACACCCAGCAGCAGCTGTCTTACCGCTCGCTGACAGCCATGACATCCAGGACGTTAGAGAAGAGGATGTGTGCCTCAGACTGGTGTAAGATCTTTTTCAGACGTTCATTCTCCATGAAGTGGGACACCAGCAGATTGAGACTCTTGTAATATGAGGCTTCAGACGTAACCAGCTCAAACATGGCCTGAAGGAGAATCCCAAAGAAGGCAATCAGCAGGTACAATCTACTTCTATGGAGGAGCGCACTTGCAACATCTCTGCTGCATGCAGTCATAGACCTTGCATCCATCCTCCAGATCCAAATTAGAGGGAGAGGTAAGCTCACAATGGTATTTGCCATGTGTTAGGCAGAATAGGTGGAAGATTTCCTTTCTCACCTATCAGCACAGGCTACTGTCTCTTTCCTAAGTTGTTTGACCACATTTTCTTCCACTGATTCTCTTCAACAAAATTCTCCCTATTTCTGATTCTAATTAAGTTGTATGCCTTTGTGCACATGCACCCATAAAACCACTTTGTGGGCTCCTTTCCTCCTTAGTGTCATTCAGGCTTGACCTGAGGTTTCCCAGGTCACTGGATCCCCCACTCCTCCTTATGCCCACTTGTCATTCTGTGTTTTCGTGTTCCTTTCTGGAATACCTCTTGGCAGCTTCCATGTACGCTCCAAACCCCTCCAGATTGTGACATCTCTAGCTTGTTGCTCTACTTTTGGTGGCTTATTGTGCTACCCAGCAGGATCTCCTTGCACCCTCTACACCCTTGTTTTAGAAAAGCCATGGTCTAGGGGCTGGGTTGCACAGAAACACACAGCTGTGGTGTTCCAAGACCCTGTGTGTTTGCTGGCCCCAAGAAAATACAGCAGTTACTGTCCAGGTGAGGCATCCTGGTCCCCTGTGGCCACGCACTTTTTTGACCCAGTTCACCAAAGATCAGGACACAACACAGCAGTTCTTAACTAATGCTATAAGCTATAAAAAAATTCTCCACATTCCAGCCCTTACTTGTCCTGTGAAAAAGGAAGTCTCTGGTGCAAAGTCCAGCTTCCTCAGGCCAGGGATGTGGTCCAGGGGAAGTGGAAAGGCAAACTGATGGTTTGGTACAGCGCTAAATCGCGAGTTAATGAGACAAGGATGCAAAAACCTTTTGCCCAGAGCAGGTGCCAAAGGGATAGTGCACAACTACCACACAGAGCTCATTTGCTCTCCAGAAAAGTGTCTGCTGCTTTTGTTTAGCTATAGATAAAAAGGGTGATATCTATGAAGCTGCTGAATCTGTCAGCTGAAGTAAGATTAACTGAAGATTCTCAGAGGGCTTCCACATGGTGAAAAACTGTTAGATTTTTCAGGCATCTCTTGAATAAGGTGCATTGCTGGCTCCTTGTCCTGGTGCTGGCCCTTGATGCTGCTACTGAAGGAGGAGCCTTTGGGGAGCTCAGTGAAGGTCCTACTTCCTTAAAGCAGAAGCTGCTTTGACCCTTGAGGTCAAGCTCCCCCACTGCCCACAGCTCTTCAGCTGCACCCTGGTGAGGGTTGGCAGTAGCCAAGCAGTGCAAGTGTCTGAGCTGCACTGGCAATCAAAGGCTGCAAGGGCTCACCTAGAGCCAAGGAGATCCAACAGTGCAGCGGATACATGAAGTATTTTTTGTGCTGTGCATATGGAAAAGCATCATGGAATTGCGGAATTGTAGAATTGGTTTAGTTGTAGAAGATGTTAGATATCTAACTCTATCAAGTCTGGAGCTAAACCATGTCCCCCAGCCCCACACCTCTGCCTCTTTGAAATGCCTCCAGGGACAGGGATTCAACCAGCTCCCTGGGAAGCCTATTTCAGGTTTTGAGAACCCCTTCAGAAAAGGATTTTTTTCTAATATCCAACCTAAACCTCCCCTGGTGCAACTTCAGGCAATTTCCTCTCAACCTGTCCCTTGTTACTAAGTAGAATTTCCAGGTAGTTGTAGAGGGCAAGAAGGTCTCCCCTCTGCCTCCTTTTCTTCAGGCTGAACAAGCCCAGTTCCCTCAGCCCCTCCTCACCAGACCTGTTCTCCAGACCCATCACTAGTTTTGTTTTTCTTCTCTGGACCAACTCCAGCACCTCAATGTCTTTCCAGTAGTGATGGCTCCAAAACTGAACATAATACCCAAGGTGTGGCCTCACAGGAGGACAATCACTTCCCTGGTCCTGATGATCACATTGTTCCTGATACAGGCCAGGATGCTATTGACCTTCGTGGCCACCTGGGCAGACGCTGGCTCAAGTTCAGCTGACTGTCAATCAACAACTCCAGCTCCTTTTCTGCTGGGCATCTTTTCAGCCACTCTGCCCTGTTATCTTTCAAATTAGGTGGAGGTTTGTCTTGTGGCTTGGTTGTTCCTCTTTTAGTGAGTCGTTTTACTTGCTTTCTAAATAAATGATCTGAAATCTCCCCTGATCAGGTTTTGGTCTTTTCCTGGAAGTGTCACTGCATATCACGGAAGGGCATGAGGTACCTGACACTGTGCTGCAGTCCAAGATCTGGGAGGACCAACATAGCAAGGAGGAACTGTTACCAAGTTCAAGGTGGCTAAAGCACCAGTAGAATTGCTATGTCAATTGTTGGGAGCCTAGGAAATATTCCTGGTGGTGAGCTAAGTCAAAGAGGTAGTTCTTGCCTGCACCAGAGGACACTGTGCCTTCACAGCTCCAAAAAAGAGACAGAGCAATGGGCGCAGGTAGAAATGCACATACTTGGTCAGTGTATGCAGAACAGATGGTGTTTCTTGGTGTTTCAGGAATAAGAGGACATTTTATTTTCTCTCAAGGCCAGATTCCCAATGAGAAAAGTGGAGGAGTGTTGGCTCAGCTTCTCTCAGCAGCTTCACTAGGGCACTGGTGAATCTGAGACCTCTCTCCTGCTCTGCATGACTGCAGTCCTAAATGCACTTACAGCTTTAGCTGTAGCTTTATATTGGATAAATGAGAAAATAGGTAAAAATACAATGAAGAATAAGACAAGAGGCACTGGGACAGCCTGTCCCTTCTCGATATCCTGGGGACTGATACCAGCAGTCATTTTGCACTGTAGCTTTCCAGACACCCCAAGGGAAGTTGGGATATTTTTTATTTGTTTTGTTTTTCTGCCAGGTCTTTAAGTACAAAATGACCATAAGATCCAAGATGGAGATCTGCCATTCTAACACAGCCTTTAAACTCTCAGAAAACTTGCTCAGTCTAGAAGGTTGTAGATCTCTAGAAGTACCTCTGCCTACATTTGGAGAAATCAACTTGTGTACATTTACTGTTTGCCATCATGAGGGAGTGCATGACCTGCATGCAGAGTGCAAGCCAGACTAAGGAAATAACTATAGTGAAAATATTTCACCATAGTGAAAATATCACTGCACAGAGTTCTGATTTAAAGGAAATGCCAGGGAAGTAATATCTCCACAGATCAGGACAAGCTTCTGGAATTGTTCATTGCACGTGAATCTAGCTGGTCATCTGCATACCCAAAGTACCTACTCCAAGGAGCCCAGAGTGCTCTTTCCTATTTGAATGCTAAGTATGAGCTGCAAACCTGCTAAACTGGCACCAAATGTCCAGGCATGCAGTGTGATGACAGGATCTCTATGGAATAATATAACTTCTCTAGTACTAAGCAGTCAGTAGGAGGAAAAGAAAAACATAAAAGAAAATAATGAGCTTCTGGTTTCAGAATTGGGAAAAAAAAAAAAAAAGGAAGAAAAAATATTGAACTAAATGTTAGATGATGTGATATTATCTTCATGAGTCTACCAATGGTCTGAAAAAATCTTCTGGAAATGTGGCCAACACTGTTCCATGAGTCCTCTGGGTCAGTAACTTCTTGAAATGTCGTAGTCACGTAAAAGCTACACTAATCATGCTTCTTTTGGCACAGAGACTGAAAACGGCAACAAAGAAGTGAAGCTCAAGGAAGAAGGGAACATACAAGGTCAAAAAGAAGAAAAACTAGAAGTCACCAAAGGTAAGAGTAATCATACAGCCTAAATTTCTACTGAGACAGTGTGATGTTTTATTGCACAGACTGGAAATATCTGTTCCCAGGGGCCCTGCTTTCACGCAAACCAGGAGGTAAGAGGGAAGAATTGTAGGCTAGTCCAGTCGGGATGTTGTTGTGATTTGATGCCACAGTGTTGGCTGTGACCAGCTCTCAGACGTGGTTGGCTTTCACAGGACCAGTATGATATCTGCCTGCTCGAATTGCAAAGTCCAGCACAATAGTTCTTGGGAGGAGAGCAGCTCTATCGTACAGCAAATGTAGAGGTTTGAAATCTTAGCGTTTCTCAAATAAGGAAAGAAAAATAAATCTTTGGATGTGTTTTGTACAAATAGAAGAAAAATTAAAGACCTGCCAAACATACTCTTCCACAGACAGGTCATCACCAATGCGCACCAACCAGGTTCAAGTCCCTCTTTTGCTTCAGCAAAGAAAATTTTCAGAGCAGCAGCTGTCTAATGTAAATTCACATTGTAACACATGGTACAGATTAGTCTGCCTCTGCCCCCTTTTTTTGACAGCAAAGTGACCCAAATCCTAAGAATCTCTGTGAAAATTTTATTGAGGATTATACATCTCAGCCAAAAGGGAATACTTTGCTAAACTATTTGCGTTGGTAAATGGTTTTTGGCAAGTTCTGCTCAGTTTGGAATCTCTTAAAACATAGAAGCTGATAGTGGTGCAGGAAAATCATTACAGCTAGCAAGCAGAAAAAGGAAAAAGGCTTGCATTAGTGTGGCCAGCAGGACTAGGGAAGTGATTGTCCCCCATACTCAGCATTAGGAGGCCACACCTCAAATTTAGTTTTGGAATCCTCGCTGCAAGAAAGGCACTGAGGTGCTGGAGTGGGTCCAGAGAAGAGCAACAAAGCTGGTGAAAAGCCTGGAGAAACAGGTCTTATGAGACACAGTTGCAGGAACTGGGAAAAAAGGAGATTCAGAGACTGCTCTCTGCAACTACCTGAAAGGAGGTTGGAGCAAGGTGGAGGTCAGTCTTTTCTCCCAAATAACAAGTGATAGGAAAGGAGGAAATGGCCTCAAGTTGTGACAGGGAACATTTAGGTTGGACACTAGGAACAATTTCTTCTGCAAAACGGTTGTCAAGCCCTGGAATAGGCTGTCCTGGGAAGTGGTGGAGTCCCCATCCCTGGAGGAGTTTAAAATGTGTAGATGTGATGCCGAGGAACATGGCTTAGTGGTGAATTTGGCAGTGCTAGGTTGAGCTTGGTGATCTTAAAGGTATTTTCCAACCTAAACAATTCTATAAAGCAATGAAACTATACAATAAATAAAACAGGCACAAACTGCAAAGTAGAGAATGGAACTGGGAAAGAGGAATAAACTGCAGTCACTCCACAGAGAGGCCATACCAATAACTACTCTAAGGTTTATGCTGAAAGAAGTTGCACTGATCAAATGCTGCTTTTTCTAATCTCTGGATCATTTCCTCTTCACCACCTAGTACCTAGCCGACAGAATCTTGTTTCTTCTAAATCACATGTAATAAAAGGTGTGCATTTGCTCTCTAGTCACTTGTTCCTCCACCTATATTCATGTTGCCTGTCCTTTCCTCCATGCTGACTCTGTGTCAAAACCCAAACTGCTTTTCTCTTGATTTGTTGTTCTTACATGGTTCTGCGTTCTATGTAGTTAAAAGAAAGCCCTCGGTGATTCATGATTTCTTCTGTTTGACAGTCAGCAGATGTCTGGATAGTTAAAACTACCCTATTGATAACACAGTAATTTCTGATCCTTATTCCAATAGCACGTAAATTTCGTATTTCCCTGACCTTTGTGATCTATAACATGCCTTTTTGCTTTTTCTTTTGTTCTTCCTTTTTATGCATTTGCACCTACCTGCCACTTTTAGTTGCTGCTTTACATCTCTGCTACTCTCACGTTCTCTTCAGAAGAAAAAGGCTGGTATGGCTCAGGCCACCACTGTCTAAATTCTGTTGGGGTTCCTGGGGCTTATGGGCCATGCTGCAACATTTTTTGGTTGCATTTTCTAGGGAGTGGATGTGAGTTTGTTTCTTTGTTTTGTTTGCTTGGGGTATTTTGTTTGTTTTGGTTGGTTGCTGGTTTGTTGTTTTTTTTTTTTTCTTGAAATTCTGTTCTCTTACTGATTTCTTTCATGAGGGCAATGACAAATTGGCTTCTGTGACACTTCTCAAGCATCCATTGCTCTTCCAGTCAAGTTTCTTGTTTTGAGACTTGAAAAAGGCCAGTGTCTTGCTTTTCGTATTGTATCGATAACCTACTTAGTCTTATCTGCCATCACCAATAATAAAAACAAGATTCTTCCTCTTATTCTTGTCTCTTTCATTTTGCAGGTTACAGCAGATGAGCAACTTTTCCTCTGACTGTTTAAGCCTTGCTCCATCACAGCTACGGTGGCATTACCTTCCTCTGGTGTGAACAAGGGTGTTTGCTTCAACTTTCTTTACATTTGCATACTAGAATTCCTTCCTGTGGTGTAAATCACAGTCCTGATCCTGGCTGAAGACCTGCAAGATCCTCTAGTCCCTGTGCTTACCCCAGCTTTTAGGACAGAATCAGTCAGAAAGGTATGATATCTTCTGCCCTGTACTGCAGATAAATTCATCCAGTTCTCCTTCCTGAAGCTGAATGCTTTACATAGTCTTCCATCAATCTCTTATGTATAGCCTGTACTCCCAATGTGAACACAGTTCCAGCACTGCAGGGTAAGGATCACTTGCTTATAGTAAGGCTGAATTCAGCATCATTTCTTTAATTACCTCAGTGATTTCTCCAGCTCTTCTTGCTTTCTGTCCTTGACTCTCCTCACAAAGCAAATTCTCCACTTTATCTATTCATTGTTCATCCAATTTCACAGCTTTCTGGCTTTCAGCAATTTTATAATCTCTTTTTGTGCTAATCGCAGAACAAACGGAAGAAAATCTCAGCTCTGATAAACTAACATCAGGAGAAAGCACAGCAGTTCTTTAAGACAATGCTGTCCTATATCCATCTGCTTTATTTCTGTTGCTATTTAAGCAGAGAGAAGAAAATTCAGCACGCTTAATGCTGGGGTTTAGCACCACGGATATTTTTTCCTTAGAACACCTACAGCTAATGAACACAACTCAACAGAAATGGAAGCTTTTGAAATCTACAGTGCAAACTTCTAAGCAAATGTTTCTCTGTAAAAGACACTCATTTTGCAACAGAAAGAAGAAAAAAGCTTGTGGTTTTTCAGAAGTCAGATTGTGTTCTTAATGCTGGCAGCTAGAAGGACCACATTTTGCCAGGTAAATCAGAACAAATACAATATAGAAATAGCCAGTGCAGAAGGAAAACATAGAAAAGCAACAAATCACTTTGGACACCTTCAGCCATTATCCTGACACACTAAGAGCCTGTGCTGCCAGCCCGGCTGCTCTGTATAAACACCCAGGGTGTAAGGAACACAGCCTTGCCAACCACACTCTGGCAGTTCACAAGATGAGCCTTTCTGGTGCCACAGTGAAGTTACAGCCTTGGCCAGGATGCAGCTGGCACTGGGATTCACCAGTGTTGACTGTACGAATCCAGGTAAACTCGGGGGTGACTGCTCACACCCCAAGATGTTTTTTCAGGACTCTGGGTTCAATCTCATGAGCCTAGGCTGAACAGATACACTGCCACAATGGTCTCAAAGAATCACAGAATGGTAGGGGCTGGAAGGGACTTCTGGAGATCACCAAGTCCAACAACCCTCCTCAAGCAGGGTCACCTAGAGCAGACTGCACAGGAACACATCCAGACAGGTTTTAGAAGTCTCCAGAAAAAGAGATTCTACAACTACCCTAGGCAACCCAGTCTAGTGTGCTCTGGTACCCCCAAAGGGAAGATGTTTTTCCTTAAGTGAAACCTCCTGTGTTGTAGTTCATGTCTCTTGCCCATTGTCCTATCACTGGACACCACTGAAAAGAGCCCAGCCTCATCCTCTTGACCTCCACTCTTTTGATACTGATCAGCATTGAGAAGATCCCTTTCAGTCTGTTCTTCACCAGGATAAAGAGCCTCAGTTCTTTCATCCTCTCGTCAGAGACGTGCACCAGTCCCTACAGCATCTTTATGGCCCTCTTTCTTTCGAACTGGAGAGCCCAGAACTGGACACGATACTCCAGGTGCAGCCTCACCAGGGCAGAGTCAAGGGGGAGAAGTTCCCTGAACCTGCTGGCCACGTTCTTCTCAATGCATTTCAGAGTACTGTAGACCTTCTTGGCCATTAGGGCAAATTACTGGCTCATGGTGAAGTTGTCCACCAGCACTCCCAGAAGTCCTTCTCCACAGAGCTGCTTTCCAGCAGGTCACCCCCTCACTTCTACATGTGTGTGTGGTTATTCCTCCCCAGCTGCAAGACTCTACACCTGCCCTTACTGAACTTCATGAGGTTTCACCTGCAGGAATTTTGGCACAAGGACTATAGTTGGATTCATGAGCTGGAGGCTTTAGAAGGCCCCACTGCTTGTACTGCAACACAAACCACACACTAAAAAAGGCTTGTCCATCTCCACAGCTTGCTCGTGACAGAAGAGCCCATGCTCCCCATGCTATCTGAAACAGCAACAAGTTGTAAAGTGTAGTGTGACTGAAGTGTTCATTAATTGCAGCACTTGTCCCCACCTAGTCCTTTCACTCTTTGATGCAACCCTATAAATGAAGAGTATGACCCTTAACAAGTGATGTCACTGCACTGTACAGCTAAAATGCAATTACAGCTATCATTATTTTTTACTGTTTTATGTAAGAGTGCAAATAGTAACATTTAAAAATAAGGAAGTTTATCATTCTCCATCTCTTCCCTTTAATGCCTTTGCATTTAGAATGGACTTCTATTAGAAAGTACATATCCTGCTAGTAACTTCAGAAGAGCGTGTGCACTGGGAAGCAAAAGCTCTGCTGCAAAAGCCTCCTGATTATCCTTCTTCCTTTGTGAATCACTCCTAACACTGAATCAGAAAAGGGCAAAGAAGCTCTTTTCTGCTACAGAAATGTCCAGCAGCTGTAGCATATAGAACACCTCCTGTAGTTTCAAAAAAAGAGTGAGTGATGCTAACCAGCACAACACAGGAAAGTACTTCACAGGGCAGGGCTGTGACTGCTATGAAGCTTTTAATTTTCAAATATTCATAATTTGACTTCATTCACACTCACTCATTTAAGCAACAACCCAGTTAAGAAACACTCCACCGTCCCCCATTACCTCCTGCAGCTTGATCTCATCTGGCTGGAGGATGCTGAGGACCCCGCTGCTCTGGATCTCAGGAAGATCTTGCCATAAGTTGAACCTGGAATTGGAGTTTCTCAGCAAACTGATCTGTGGTGGAGCTTTGCTTTCAGGTGTACTTGTAGGTTCTGCTTCAGATGGAGTTTCCTCGCCGGGTGAACTTTCCTCAGGGTCTGTCTGTGAATCCTGCAGCCGTCTGGTTTCAATCTCCTGGCGTGTGGATTTGTCTCGATATTCCTGATACAAGAGCCCTAGGAGGAACACAACAGGTATGAGAGGTTACAGCTGAACAAGAAAGTAGAAATGTATTGTGGGAGAGGGTATTTGTTTTGCCTTGGATCACCTCAGCAGAGGTGAGACAGATCCCTTTTGTGCCGAGCAAAAAAAGCCAATTACAGTATTCCTATTTCAGCCAGAAGTGGAAACTATAAATGGAAGGCCATTTCTAAATCCAAAGTGTTGTCAACAATCTGCTGTCACAAAACATTTAGTAACGCAGTCAGATGAATCTGTGATCAGTTGGAGGATGTAAAAGAAGTGGTTTGTTATCTGCCAGACTTTTCAGTGTTTCCTTTAAACCTTGATTTTCTCAGCAATATTGGTATGGATTGGTAGATAAGAGTGTTGAAACACGATTTTCATGGCCATCGTATTGCAGAAGGAGGAAACACTGTACTGCTGTTAAGGTGCTGGCCAGGTGAAGCACTGGGACGACAAGCTGAAGTTACTAGTTTATTTTGGTATTGGCTATGTGGTTACTCTCATTGCTTAATTTCTTTCTGTTCGCCTTCTGTTTCTATGATGACTGAAGAGATTAAATTAACATTCAAAAGCTATCTGAATGCCACAGTACTAAGGAAAAGGCTCTCAATTCCCACCATTTTGCAGCATGTTGCTAACTTCAGGAGCAGACAAAATAGTGCAGGATTTGCCCCCACCCCTGATTTCAAATAACAGCACACAAAAAGGCAGGAATCCTGAAATTCCTTGGCCATCTTCGGAAGATTCTTTTTCTCTCCTAGGGCTTTATAACTGGCCCATTTCTCTGAGCCATCTGTAGAACCTAGAATATTAATTGCTTGAATATAAAATATAGTTTAGAAAAGAGAAGACAGCATGAGCCTGGTCTGAGTCACTTTCTTCACTCAAATTAAAGGAGCACAATTTGCATTATCTCCTTTGGTTTGTACTTGCTTTGCTAAGTGTAACATGAACAAACGAAGATAGGCGTCCTTGATGTTAAGAAAAAACAACCTCTACATAATTTATTTTGTCTGAAACATTAAGGGTTAAAAATCTATCTGGTCACATGCATTCACAATACTGGATCTCAGAAGTAGATTCTGCGTGTAATAACGTGAGACAACTGGGTCAGGAGTTTGTCTAGGGAGGGCAAAAACTGTCTGTGAAATCTCCAGGACAGTTTTCATGAGGTTCTGTACCAGTCGCTGTTAAAGCTGTATAAGAAATGTGCTGGGGAGAAGTGCAGGCACAAGGACAGCGCTACCACAGGCTGCAAGTGTATCCTGTTCTCCCTGGAAAGATGTTCAGCAGCAGATTAAAATAGCAATGAGGGTAGCTGTGCCTAGGAAACCATGCAGTCTCCTGTTAGCTTCCTACACAACAACCAAAGAGAGGAGACTTCCCCTGAAGTTCTACATGCTGCTGCTTCTTACATAACTTCTCTCTGCGTCAACTAGGCTTGCACAGCTTTCCTAAGCATTTCAGCCTGTTCTTCAGCATTAGTGAGGGTGCTGAGGATGTAATGGAATGAGAAGGCTCCTTCAGGAATGGTGCAGAGGGCCTGCTAGGTGGGAGCTGCTTTCATTGGTACTGATCTCTAAGCTCAACCTGTGCCATGGCACAGTAGGGCACTGGGGAGCAGGACAGGCTGTGAAGTAACACTCAGCAGTAGTACAGATAGCACTTGACTTGAGGGAAAACATGCTGGAAAACTGAAGCATAATCTCTCTCTTTTGCTTGTGTTGGAGATAACTATACTTGCAGTGTCTGATTGTACAGCCATGTTGTGCTGGTGAGTCGCCCAGCAAGATAGAGGCAGCTAAGGATATTTTCTGCATGTGGGTTTAGCATTCTTTGTGTAGATCAGGAGTGTAGCCCTTTATTAAAATAAAGATCCTCAAGACAAGCTTCCCCTTGCTTTTAAGGAATTAAAAATCCAGGCGATGCAACTAAATTTTGTTTCCAGCCAAACAGACAAAAACTATGGAGCCTTCCATAATGCAAATATGTACACAGAGAGATCTGACTGACTAAAAGCATCTACCATCAGAACTCATCTGGAAACAACAGCTAGGTAACTCATTTTAAAGAAGTGGGCTGAAGAGAGACTGGCTGAAGCTCTACCACAGATAGCAGTTTCAGGAAGAAGCAGAAAGGTGGTATCAGAAGAAAGACAAAATACAGGTAGATGTTTAGGGAGAAGAAGGGTAGGAAAAAACAGAGGGTTGTGCTAGCGACAATAAAAGATGTTCTTTCTATCTTGGTGTAAAAGACTCATCCATATGTCAATAAAGAGGTTATAGTTGGTAGAGGAAATGCTTAGATGAGAGAGATGGAGAGAAGCCATAGAAAAGCCTGCTCCAGGTGAAGCAGGATATGGTCATGACACAGGTCAAGTGGCATAGCAGATTCAAGGCTGGAGAACAGAGTATTGACAGGAGCAAGAAGAGCAATGTATCTGGGAACGGACTGGATGTGCAGAAGGAAGCTGGGATCAGTATTCACATGTGACCCAGAAGATATGATGATTTAGTGAGTGAACACATACAAAGTGCCAGAGACTGTATGAGCTCCATTCTTTGCTTTATGTCCCAACTATACCTACTGTGACCTGGCTAAAGGTCAACTGAGTGGGCAGAGCATGGATTTGGTGTCTTCTGTTGACTTAAATGGTTAAGGCTCATCTTCCTAAGGAGTATATACATCACTTGTATAATAGATTTTTTCCCTTTGTGTTTGTTTAATATAATTTGCTGTAATAGTCTCCCTTCCCAGCTCTCTGAAAAGCTGGGAGGAGAAGTGAAAAACTAGTTACTAATTGTGGAAAATGCTTGCCTTAGAGAGTTCACAGTGCTTTTAAAGCAAATGTTATTACAATGAAAGCTATCTGAAATCTCTGGAGGTCCAGAGACAGTTTCTGTGAAATTCTCTGCTCCAGTTTCAGGCAAAAATATCCTTAATGCCTCAACAGCAGAAGAGAAGGGAGGGAGCAAGTGTGTTCCAGCCATTTGAAATGACCTCTTCTGTTGAAGACTAGCAAAGCATCTCTGGTTGTCAAAACCCTGTCTCCTCCATCAAGGTGCAACAGCCCAACCTGCAGTTGCACTGACACATGCAGAGCTAATGCACAGCTTCCATCTGATATACAGCATATAAAAATATATATATTAATATAGCCACTGTGTTGCTGTGAAGTCCTGGTGGCTGAGTATTTTTATCATGCCTCTTAGCAGCACAGTTCCAGGAAACTGACAAAGTATTGACACATCTGCCTTGAGAGATTAGTACCTACACAGCCAAAAGCAAGAAGCAGATCTGGCAACATCCAAGCAAGTCGTTCACCACTTTCCTCCAGAAGGCCCCGAACTCAGCTGTTTTGTCTGACAGATGCTGGCAGGCTCCTGGTTTCCCACCAGCCTCTTTCCCCAGCACTGTCCCAGTGCCATCATATACTCCAAGAACCAGCCCTGACTGCCACAACCTGACATCAGATCACAGCCACTCTCCAAGAAAGAGTGTGAGAAGCCTCCTCATTGCTGCAGGTAAGATGTTCACCTTGCTGCTCCTTGAGAGTTATCTATCTGATTTTTCCCATGCCAAGTGCTGTATTTCTGTCATCTAGGTTCAAGTACCTTGCAGTTTCATTTCCTGAAATTGAACAGAACTATTGAAAAATGAAGCTTCTCTCTTCTCCCCCGCAAAAAAAAACCAAAAAACCCCAAAAACAAACAAAAACCAACTGCCTATGGATAGGATTTAACTTTGCAATTGCCCAAATCTCTCTGAGAAATGTCACAATTCAGATGTAGGGAAACCAAGAAACCAGCCTGTGAAGGGCGTCTCCACATGCCACCAAAAAAACAAAACCCACCAAAAAAACAACTACACGAGCAAAAGCATAACAAGCCTATCCTCCACAGCCACCCAGCTACCCTCACCTCACCTGCCTTCTCAAAGAGAACACAAATGACAAAATAACTTACTTTACTGCCAATGCTGCACCAGTGGCTGTTATGCCTGCTCTGGTGCAGGCATCTAACATCCAACGGGGTAACTGACCCAGTGCTTTAGTCTTACACCTTTTTGAGTATTCAGAATCAGATTTTTGCACAAAGTTGGCCATAGCCTTAACGATTAACTGCTTTGTAACTACAAGAATTAATCGCTCTTTATGGGTGGAGGTAAAAATGCTCCCTGACAGTATTAAACCTCCTGCCACGCAGCATGCAAACCTGATGCCCTTAAAGACCGCAAACCCCACGGCTAAGACCAGCGGGTTCATGTTTTACAGCGGCAGCGAGAGGTTTTCCCAGCAAGGACAGTTGGGTTTGTTGGGTTTCCGCAGCACAACCGCCTTACCGCCGTCCGAGGCATCCTCCTGCCCCACACCGCTTGGTTGAGACCTGTGTTTCGTTCACTAAACGCAGCGGATCTGGGGGGTTTAGGAGGCCGGCAGACGGCTGCCCGTCCCGAGGTGAGGAGCCCGTCCCGTACATCCCGGGGCTGCCGCCGGCGCGGGCAGCGGCAAAGCGGAGTTGTGGCGAAGCGCAGCTGCAGGACAGCCGGGTCGGACCCTCCTGTGGGGACGGAGCGAGGCGGGGTACGGTTGCTTACCGATGTGCTCGATCAGGTTCCTCCAGGAGTCGGCCGTCATGGGGTGGGCGGGCGACGGTGCCTCGGCGGTGGCGGTGGGGTTCTCCTCAGCGGCAGCCGGGGGCTCCCTGGGGGAAGCGGAGCACTCTCAGCCGCGGCGGCAAGCTGGCGGCGGGCCGGCCCCCTCCGCCCCAGACGCGGCCCCTCGCACCCACCCTCGGTGTCCCCCCGCCTAACCTGCCGGGATGTCCCACCGAGCCGTCCTGGTCGAGGGCGCAGGCGGCGCTGAGAGCCGCAGCCAGCAGCTCCATGGCTGGCGGCGGCAGGCGGCTGCCGAGCAGCTCCGGTGGCAGCGGCTCGGAGTTGGGGGAGCCCGGGCGGTTGCCACGGTAACGGGGGTAGGAAGGCAGCACCCTGCGAGGGAGGGAGAGGGGAGCTGCGGCCGCCCCTGAGGCGCCCTCGCAGCCCCCCGAGACTCTGAGCCCCCGACCCCCCCAAAACCTCTCCTCAGACACAGACCCCCCCCATCCCCCTAGGCATCCCCATGCACTCCTACCCCAAAATCTCTA
>VWZI01000951.1:940853-1004788 GCA_013396835.1 Psilopogon haemacephalus | reverse complement strand
CCCCCACCTGGTGCCAGGCACCCCTGCCCGCAGAGACCTTCTCAGCCCCCCAGCTCCGCTCCAGCGCAGGTCCCTCCTCCACCGGAAGGCTGACTCCCTCCTTCTCAAGGGCCCCCTCAAAAGACAGCAATACCTGCCCCAGGCCCACCCCCTCTGTCCCCCACCTCTTCACAGGCATCTCTACCTCCATGCCCCCTGCTTTCCTGCAGAGAGGCTCCTTCCTCAGGTGCAGGGACGCCCCTTCTCCATTCCTCTCTCTCCTCAGCAAGACACCCTCCCCCGGCAACTACCCCCGCAGCACATCCCACAGCCCCCTCTTCGCGGCGGGAGGCGGGGGGGGGCTTGCCCTGGCACTGACCTCTTTCTCCTCCCTCAGACCCAGGGGACAGCGCTGCCCCCCATCCCCTTCTCCTCTCTGCCTGTGTGCGGCTGGCGGCGGCTTCGAGGGAGAAAAGGGGGTGGGAGAAGAGGGGCTCTCCTGAACTGCTTCCAGATCTGGTGCATATGGTGCGTTTCTTCTCCCGGAACGAAACCCTGAGATGGAGGAATGTGACTGGGAAACTCAGCCTAATCCCTCCTGCCGGTTGCTGCACCCCTGGTTACCCTACAGCATTCACCGCTCTCCTCCTCCGGCAGGGCTTCCCACCCTCTGGGTCATCTCCCTCTTACTTCCTTCCTTAAGTGTCGCTACTTCTTCCATAAGGATATATTGTCTCGTTTAGGCAGTATCTCAGTACTCAATGCTCTCTTTCTGTATTCCTGCAAGTAGCTGTTTTTTGTGGGTTTTTTTTGTTTTGTTTTGGTTTGGGTTTTTTTTATTGCCTCGGGGGTAAATTCTCGAGCTCCGAAACAGGGTTACGACCTTGGATTTGTCGAGTGCTTGCAGACCAGTTAGGTTCAGCTCTTCCCTACACATGAATAACCCCCCAGCAAAAAGGCAAAACAAAACAAACCCACAAACAAAACCCAAAGCAAAACAGCACCTAGCCCTAGCACCTACACTACCTTGCACCCTGAGGAGCTAAGTAAAAAATCGCTCAATAATTCCTCACCTTTGCTGTGTTACATAAATAACCACTTTTTTTTTTTTCTTCCCCCTGTATATCATAATGTAATTTTTTGCAGCAGTGTAAAATCCGTCCACTGATCTGTACGTTCAGAATGGTTCCCTTCTTATAATTTTTGTATTGTATTTGCTAAATGATATATCAGGACAGCTTCTTGTCAGCACGTTCGGAAAAAAAAACTCCTTCAGCTTATATGAACTAGATCTCAATCTGGCACACAGGAGACCTCAGCCTTTAAGTCATTAAGAGGCAGAATGGAGACAAAAACAACTGGAAATGTCGTTGAGGACTCAGAGAAGGCAGGCAGCCAAGTTCAGTCCTGGTCTGGGAGGTCAGAAGGACCAGACAAGCAATAGGAAAAATCAGAGTGAAAGCTGGAGCCTGTTTTGCACTTAAGCTGCCCTCCTCCTTCTCTCTAACAGCTGGGGCTGTGCAGAGGCAGATTGTCACAGGGGAGGTGGTCAGTGTGGGATGAAAGTGAGTTATCAGTCATTAACACTGGGGGACTTAAGGAAACAGGTGAGCACAGGGACAGTCCTAACGTTGGAGAACATATAAAGCAGCAGAGACTATCTGAAACTCTACTTAATGACTGATGTTTTGATGTCTTGCTGCCAGGGCAAGAATATTGTCAAGGGTTTTAGTTAAGTGGGTGGTATGCTGAAAAGCTTCTGTCTTTTCAAGGGGAGGGAGGGCATTGACTGTACTGAACCTCTTCGTTATCTTGAATTTTGGAGAAGCAGAGATGTTGTTTACTGTTTTCTAAAGGGAAGGACCTAAAGCAGTGGGGAGTTCTCCCAAAGGGAAATCAATGAACTGACACTGCTAGAATTAATATATATCTAAATAGAGCTTTGGGGTGTGTGTATTAAAACCACGGAATAGCTCTTTCAGAAGTATCTTTCAAGAGTTTAACAGATTCTAACTCCTCACATTGCTTCACTCTCAAAGGTTAAAGTCTGTCACAAACTGAAATTTCTTTTTAGAAAAAGTGTCCAGGTCATGGTATAAAAAACATTCCAAAATAGAAAGCATCTTTTCAGGATCCTGTAATTGTCTGGTAATTTGATGGTCTCTGTCTTCCTTTTCCCTTCAAATTTTCCCAAAGAATTTCACTTTTGGTCTGAGATGAAAACCCAAAAGCACCACTGACGGTAATAATGATAACAAAAATGCTGGGAGCTATGAAGAGGTGAGAACACCAGCTAAGAGTGGAGTGTCCTCTGTGGCCATGGGAGGCCACAGTTTGTATTTTGTGTCTCAGAGATATGTTCCACTGTGTAGCAATGACTAATATATTTTTCTTCCTTTAAACTTTTTTTGTTTTCTTTTTTTAACTGAAGTCTGGTCTTTCAAAAATGTTACCCTTTCCTTCTTTACAGTCTTATACTGCATGTTGATGCACAGAGAAAAGTCCATAAACAGAACAAGTGCATGTCTTATACTTATACTTATACTGCATGTTGATGCACAGAGAAAAGTCCATAAACAGAACAAGTGCATGTCTTATACTTATACTTATACTGCATGTTGATGCACAGAGAAAAGTCCATAAACAGAACAAGTGCCTGAGAAACACTTTTTCTCTCAAGCAAAGTGACAGAGTGTTCCCATGACTCTGGGACTGAAGTAAAGAAATGATATTTAGCAAGATAGAGATATTTTGGTCCTACAAAAATGGTCAGGATTTTCTAAACCTCACTTTTCTGCTTGAGGACAAATCAGAAAGCTTTCAAAGTTTGCCATTAAAACTGAAGGCAGGCAAATAAGTGACTCTCTCTCAGCAGCCTGGTGGCTGGGAGGTTCCTGCTGGGTGTGGGGGATTCAGATTGGAGTCCTGGCTCTGTCACTACCTCAGATTCCACATGTTACTGCCTGTCCTAGGGTGGATCTCTCTCTTCCCTGAGCTGCTCCGCTTTCTCTGGTCGCTGGGAAATGTGTTTCAAGCAGGTGAATACCAGATACCACTTTAGGTCAGTCAGTACTGGGCAATTACTGCTATGCAGAGTAACTCCAGCATAGCTACCTCTTTCTTCCTCCCTACTTCCACAACTGCTAGGGCTTTGTGTGCTGTTTAAGCTGACTTAGCTGTTCAATTCCACTTTTCACTCAACTATCTGTGGAAGATTTCTGCCTCCACTATTATGCCAGTGCTCATGCTTGTCTCACGTCTTGGTTGAGCAGGTTTGGGAAGCTAAAGCAGTACAAANTTTTTTTTTTTTTTGGGGGGGGTTTTTTTATTTTTTTTTTTTTTTTTTTTTTTTTTTTTAGAACTGGGTTTGTTTTTGCCTGGATTATCTCACTACAGGGTGATATCAATGTGAATGCCTGTATAACAGAGGTGGCAGACATGCAGATGGGTGGCAGGACCATGGCAGTGCCATCTTGGATTATTTCACACTGCTGTGGAACTGCAGGTTCAGGCAGAAGTTCCCACTCCATCTAATCTTAACCATCTGGGTAGGAGTTTGGAGGAGGTTTTCTTCTCTCTCTCAATGTATCAACGATGAATTTGATCCAAAGCCTAAAAAGCTTTTCCTGTTATCATCAAAATCAGTAAAATCTCATAATGACAGCTCAGGCTGATGACTAAAATCTCTGTATTGAATCCTAAAATTCTCTAATTGTAGGGAAAAGAAAGAATCTGACTATTAGAACAACATACATGAAGGAACTAGTTAAAAATCCTATCCTGGCATCATACAAGTGGTGCTGTGTGCTCTGGGCTCTTGTTGATCACAGAAGTCATGCAGCGCCCTGACAGACCAGAGCCCTGTTTTGTCTCAGGAGGTCTTAGGCTCTTCAAGCACACAGGCAATGGAAATGATGGAAAGGATTCTCATGGCCATCCAACAGTGGCCGTGCTCTGGTGATACGGAGCATGACCACAGTTCAGCTCCCTTATGGGCAATAGGGAGAGGGTCTGATCATGCAATCTGCAGAGGAGTTCCTGTGGCTGCAGCCTGTTCCTGGCTTCACTGTATTGCTGTCAGAAAAGACTTTAAATATTGGTTGACCTGTTCCATGCTTGCATTAAAAGTGTGGTAATCGATGTGAGTTTATAATTAGTTTATTATAATTATCTCGTTTTAAATTGCTTGGGGGGTGAATTTCTAATCTTGGCTTGTATTTCGAGACACTAGTCGTTTTGAAAAAATGATTAATCTTTTGAATTAAGATTTCTTATGTGCATCTGAATTAAAAGCAATCCTTAGAATAAAGCTATGCAAAGAGTTTGTTTTGAAAGGACACCGAAATACTTTTTTCTCATGTTCTCTCATAGCAGTTTTTAGAAATTAGACCTCCCCTTCCAGAAACTAAAAAGAGAAGATGCAGTCCAGCAGATCTTATTCATGAAAAATCCCCCAAGCCCTTCTAGTCAGTGGGAGGTTTACGCCAAGAAAGGCCACAAGATGCAGTAAGAAGCACTGTTTTAATCCGAGCTAACCAATTTAGTGAAGAAGTGCAAAGTTAGTAATAGATTTGAGTAATGTTAGACCTAGTCAAGCATATTTTCGTACTTCAGGTTCATTCAGGTTCTTCCTGTTCACATGTGGTTTTAAGCATGTTTTGGACAGTGGGTGTATTTGCTTAATTTCTATCCCACTCTTTTTTTTTCTTTTTTTTTTTTTTTTTAATTGACATTTTAGTGAGAGATAAATGGAAATCCTTATCCCTAATATTTTTAGATCCTAAAGGCCAAGAGCACATCTGTTCTCCTAAACCTCCTTAAGCTTTCATGAAAATATGTTAATTATATCTGTCAGGCCTGGCAGATTTGCCAATAACTAAAAATATTCAGAACTTCCTATATTGAGATCTTTACCTTTGGATGCTTGCAATCATCAGGGTTAAATTTAAACTACTGACTATCTGTCATGGAGAGTTGTGGGTTTTTTCTCTATATATATTGGAAAACAAATGAACAAACTTTTTTTTTTTAGGCTTGGGAAAATATTACTGAATCCCTGTGAAAGGAAAACAGAAAAGATGTTGTTCTGTCCTTTGAGAAGGTTTGGGTTCTTTTGAAATACAGGCTGAAATGTTTGGTTTGCTAGGGCTGCACCTTTGGCACACCTAAGAAAATCCACAGAAATTACAGGCCCTTTTCCACTCTCTGCAATATGCACAAACTGCCTGGTCCTATTTCTAGGCACTGTAAGGAAAGACCATTGCTGCTGTATCCTCACTCTTCCTTGTGCTGAGTCCAGCTTGGTGAGAAGTCTGTGACTGAAAAACAAAGGCAGCAAGACTCAGGCATGGAGACTGAAGAAGTCTGCTTCTGAATCAGGAGACGACTCTGAAGAAAGGAACTCGCCCACAGCTGGGTGTTTGAAGAAATGATGGGAGCTAGGAGGAGGGGAGAGATAATAAGATTGTATGAGGAGCCAAAGGTTGAAGAGCCTGGAGAATGGCAGGACAGTGACATAAGAGCTGCAGGAGGGAAGATGGAGGAGTCATGTGCCTGGGAAACAGTAGGCTGAGGAAATGGTGAGGGGAATTACAAGTCAAAGCTGCTAGAAAAGGAGTGAAACAAAACGATTAGTGGAGAACCTGAGTACGTTATTAGTGGCGGGTTAGAATATGTCCAGATGAAGCAGACTGGGAGAGCTGGAGGGCAAAACTTGCTGGGTAATGAAACCATGACTCAGCTGAAAAACCTGAAGAGCAGCAGCTGAGTAAAATTGGTAGGCAGACTGGGATTGGGAGTGCCACTGGTTCCATGCTGGAAACATATTTAATTATGTCAAATATAAGATTTCATGACCAGTAACGTTTTAATATCTATGGTGGTGTATTTGTTGGTGTTTTGGTTTTGTGGGATGTTTTTTAATTGTTTTATTTGGGTTTTTTTGTTGGCTGGGTTTTTTTACTGAAAGCTCAGCAGTTTTAAAGATTCTTCTCCCTCTGAAAATACTATTCCTCTTAGACTATAATTAAGATTCAGGTTGTACAGAAAGAGGGATACAGCTTTCTCTATTTCTAAAAGAGCAAAAAAGTTGTAGTGTGACAAAACCTAGCAAACTGAAGCACCACTGGCCAGCATAGAGAAGAGATGCCTGTAAGAAATTTATTTCATAAGTAGAAAGAAGCTGCTTGAGTATAGCAGGAGACCTTTTGCTAGGCAGGTCTCAGCCTCTCTAGAGGGCTTCCCTGCTTTTGTGGTCAAGTCAGGCTATAAAAGCAGTGCCCTCTACTGCCTGGGACAAATAGTGCTGTGCCACAGGATGCTAAGCCAAAGTCATGTAGGCACCCTTCAGAGTGTAATGCTTTTACATGTTGTTTTTTTCTAAAATGCATACTTGGATGAATTCAAACAAGGCAGACTCACTCTCACTGCTGAAGGTGACTATTCACTGTTGTAGTACTTTGAGCTCAGATCAAACATAATCAAGTGATTTTTAGATGATCCTTGTTATCTCTGAGCTGGAGGTTTCATTACTAGCCTAAAGAAATGGTTTGCTCTGTACTAGCAGAGCAGTGACCTCGCAGTGAGGTTTGCAATGCGGAATTTCCCACTGAGTTTCTCTTCCACTCTATCTTGTGGCCCATAATAAAAACATATCATTTTTGGAATCTGACTCACTGGGTAATTGTAGGTAAATAATAGAATTATGCTGCTGAAACATCTCCATTGTATTAGAAATGAAGAGAAGTTAACATCCTATTAGCTGGTAATGCAGGGTAGACATTAATTAGCCAATCTCCTTTCTAAGGTTTGAAATTACTAATTTTCTGGTCTCTGTGAGAGCTGCTTTCAGCTGAGGCTGACAGTTGTGGACAGACACCCTGCATGAATGTTTTCCTGTGATGTTTTTTTATGATCTCGGTCTGCACAACTGCTGCCACTATGGAGCTGGGAGGACTGATCACTTTCTTCCAGGTCTTTGGCTTTGTTTACTCTGAAAAATAGGAGCTGTGCTAGAATCTCGACCCCGAAATGTTCAGGGCAAGTCAGCTGAGTTGTTGAGAAGCAACTTTGTCATGTGAGGGGTTTGGCTTTTTGCACAAGGCTGAAGACTGGGAGGGAGCCCTGGGATCTGATGGAGAATTCTAGAGCGTTTAGAGGCAGCTGAGGGTTGCACAGAAAAAAAGCCATAAGAAAAAAAAAATTGAGAACAGTTAGGCATAAAATCACTCTTGAGAAATATCTTATGGGAGGCACATGGCAGATTTTGGAACACTAGGAATAATGTTTGAATCAATCACAGAATGGTAGGATTTGGAAGGGACCTCTGGAGATCATCTGGTCCAACCCATCTGCTAAATCAGTGTTATCTAGAGCAGGATGCATGGGAAAGCAATGTCCAGGTGGGTTTTGAAAGTCTTCAGAGAAGAATACTTCACAGCCTCTCTGGGCAGCCTGCTCCAATACTGCAGCACCCTCACAGCAAAGAAGCTTTTACTTATGTTTTAGTAAAACCTTCTGTGTTCTAGTTTGTGCTTCTTGCCCATTGTCCTATCACTGGACACCACTGAAAAGAGCCCAGCCTCATCTTCTTGACCTCCACCCTTTTGATACCAGTCAGCATTGAGCAGATCCCCTCTCAGTCTGCTCTTCTCCAGGCTAAAGTGCTCCAGGTCTCTCAGCTTCTCCTCATAAAAGAGATGCTCCAGTCCTCTCAGTATCTTTGTGATCTTCTATTGAACTCTCTCCAGTATTTTTCTGTCTCTCTCAAACTGGAGACCCTAGAACTGGACACAATACCTCAGGTGTGGTCTTACTAGGGCAGAGCAGAGGGGCAGGAGAACCTTCCTTGCCCTTCTGGCCACTCTCATCTTAATGCATGCCAGAGTACCATCCTTTCTGCAGAATTGCTAGCTTCTGCTTTCAGAAGAAGTCTTAGTTGAGAGCATCCATTTTTATTGTTTTGAGGAGAGATTAAATGCAATTCTTTAAAACAATGATAAGACCTTAGATGCCTGATCTGCACCGTGGCCTGCTTTCCCAATAGCAGGGAGAGAAGAGTGATTACTACAAACAGCAGTATCGTTGGGCTCCTCTGCAGGCTTTGCACAATGTGGATTTCCAGTGTTTCTCATATAAATTATAGCTGATCTTTCGACGAAGGGGAGAGCTGTACAGAGGCTCAGATTGAGATGGAATTCTGGTCTCATTCTCCATCAAATTTCTCTGAGATGTTGCCATTCAGGAGCACTGCCTCCTGTTAGCAGACACATGACTTTGCACGTTTCAGACTGCCTACAGTGGCAGTGTCAGGATGTCAGAGACTGAGAGTGATGATTATGCCTCAAGGAGAAGAAGACAGATGGATGAGACATCGCAGCAGACTGCAACTGTCTAGTTTCATATGCTCAGTTTAATGCCAAAGGGCAAACAGTTTTAGCCAGGGCAATTAATTTATTTAAATCCAGCTTGGCAGTTTCACTAAAATTGTTTTCTGCTGGAGTCTTCTCCATAACAGAAGGAGCCTGGAAAGGGACTATGCATTGCACCAGCACAGCTGGGCTCAGCAGCTGGGACCAGCAGTATAATCGATGCACTTTTAGAGGGCAAGTGCTTAATGCTTTCAGCTTGAATTTCTACAGTACAAGCAGAGACGATCTCATAGTTGTGCACACAAAAGATAAGAAGCTGTAATGGGAGTCTGGAAGAACAACTAACTCTTACATTTGAAAATGTAAGGCTAGGGAGCTGCTTCTCAATCTGCCTGGCAGCAATGGCAAGGAATGTATGGGTTGTGGGATCAGGGACTTTTGCTATCTCTAGATTGGTGAGGGATTTTGAAAGCCTCTGTTGCCTATCAGTTCTTCAAAGTGAACATCAAACAGAAAGTCAGAATACTTTAGAAAGCATCTTTGTAGCTACTTCTTCAACTATAAAATCCTGGTTTTCCTGTACAGTTGTAAGACAGGTTTCAGGAAGGCTGAAAATTGTATCACCCTTGTCCACAAGCCCTGCTTACTCTCTAAACAAGCTGCTTAAGGCAGTCTGTCCACTTTACTTACACCACTAGGTGATCTTACATCACATTCCTCTTTTTCTATCTTCCCCATTGTCTTTTTGTGTCCCCTTTTTCCTTCACTTTTTCTCCAAACTCATGCTGATAACACCCTTTATACCATGATGGTAGTACTATACTATGTGTATTATTAAGACTAAGCTATATCTTAGTCCAGCTGTCCTTCCCAAAGCAAGCATTCTTGCTCTGATGCCATCTTCAATGTGTGCTTCCTTACCTTTGGATCCATAGTTCATCTAAGGTTGTCTTGTCAGAGTTTACTGGAGATGGTGATCCCTTAGGACATAAAACGTTCAGAGGCTCTTTGACAGTCTCGTTGTTTTTGAGTGAACCTGTGATATAAGAGAAAGCCAAGAGGTGTTAAAACACTCAGTTTCTTAAGAGTCAGCTTTCCTTTTACTGTAGGTAGTGGCTTGCCCATACTATAGGCAACAGGAAGACCACAGACACAAAGATGGCTAGAGTTTAGCTTGGATTTTCAAACAAGACTGAAGTGCCACCAGCTTGCGTAGTGCAAATCTGCACAGCCTTTGTCACAGGCGTAAGCACCATTGAGAGAAGGTGAATATATAACATCAGTCCTTACTTATGTGTACTAATCTCACCACTGAAATCGGGGTCCCAACATTAGTGGTTTTCAGTACAGTTCTATAAGGAGAAAAAGTTCAAGTCTGTGTGCCTGTGCGTGCCAGTCTCTCATTTCCCAAGTCAGATCTTCATTGCTCTCTGCTTTCAAGCATACAGTAGGTGTTCAGTTTACTGGATAAATGAAGGCTAGATCTGGGTGAGACAGGAGCTTTACTTTTAATTGCTTCTCCAGTTTCCCGTAGGTGAACCTCTGATCTTTTCACAGAGAACCAAAGTTGCATTAAGTTCATGGCTTACTGCAGCAGTGCTTGGTGGGAGAGGACACATCTCACTTTTCAAATCAAACCTTCTGTTGTTTGAGGCCTGTTGATAAATGGCCTTGTTGGGTTTTATTAGAAATGATTTGGTCTAAGTCATAATTCTGTTTGCATTTCAAACTGATGACAGCACAGGCAGGTCAATGCTCAGAATGAAGCCAGTTTCTGACACGCTCCTTTTAATCAATGCTACTGCTTTTCACAGGGAAAGAGTGAAAACCAGACTTGTAATCCTCCCTAAAATAGTGCCAAGAGCTTATGAAACACTAGTCTGAGCTGTTCTCTTTCCTTTTTGACTAGTTTTAACATTTTATCCTTCTGTCAGAGAAGATTGCTTAAAAAACAAAAACGAACTCTTTTTTTCAGTTAAAGGGAAGCATCTATTATGCTGTGAGTCAAAACTAGGCACAGGGTGTCTATATAAAAGTCCTTGCTGGATTTACATTGTTTTACATTATTTTTCTTGTTATCATTTCTTGAGTCTTTTTCCCTCCCCCCCTGTATCTTTCTCTCTCTTCCTTTCTCTTTCCTTTCCCTCTCCTCACCCCTAGTCATTCCATAAGCAAAATGAGAACAGGTTAATATTTGAGCTTGAGTCAGACTCTTGGATAACTGCTGTTGAAATGGGTTTGAAGTCAAGATAAAAGAGCTCACCCATCCCTTGCTTCCATGCACGTCAGCAAATGCTGTCAGAAGTTGCTGCTACAAATGAGGCTGGTGTAGAAGCACCCGATGTCCAGTATCAGGGAGAGGGGATGGAATCAGTGGAGTGGAAGGAGAGGATAGAAGAGCTGTTTACACAATCCTAGCTGAATTTAAAAGCTGTATCACTGAGGTGGACTTGATACAGTCATGCTGGAGAAAGAGCTATTGCTCCTAGCCCAGATCTTGCTGTACAGTCTGCAGAAAATATATGTTCCTGGTGTGTCCTGATGAACAACTGCAGATATGGAAGAAAAAGCCCTCTTCGGAGCAGATTTCACAGCAGTGGTCACACAGAGAGGGAGGAGTAGGAGACAAGTCCAGGTCAGCTTCTGTGGATGCTCTAATGAGGTGCTAAGAGAGAAGCCCTCCTTTCAACTCGTCCTTCCTCAATGACCCTGGCTAGACAGGAGGGACGTCCTCCTGTGCCACCGTCCTAGTGCTGTGACACTGCAGATGTATGAAGAAGGTGCCTCCTTCTTTGCTGGCCCTGCTGCAGTGGCACCAGCAGGTGACAGGGCTTCCTCAGCAGCAGTCTGGATGCGGTGACAGGCTGGGAGCAGGAGAGAGGGCGAGTCTCATCTGTGCTTGCTCTGCAGCAGTGCTCTGGGAAGGTGGTGAAAGGATGGCTCTGCTCTGGTCCTGCTGCTGCACCGGCAGGGTGGAGAGCAGCTCAGCTTTGGCATAGGCGACGCTCAGTTTACCCACAAACCTCATTGCAACAGTAGCAGAATATTAAACAGCAGCTCTTTGCTCTGCTGCTGTCTGCTTGGAAACTTGGAGAAGGGAGGGAACTTTCCTTCTGTCTGTGCCACGGGCTTGAATGGGCCTTTATAGTGCTGAAATAGCTTGGCGGGGCAAGAGGGAGACACCTATTTTCTTGGGGACGTTTCCCAGACCTCTTATTTTGGGGTGGAGCATGTCTGTTCTTTGTTTTCTTAGAGAACCGAATCGGCTTTCAGGGCCTGAAGCAGTGTACTTAATGCCGCGTAACAAAGCGCAAGCCGGCAGTGACTCGCAGAGCGCTGGAACGCCAGGGCTGGCATGGGATCATTTTGAGCCACACGGCGAGCCAAAGTTCAGAGTCCAGTGCCTTGTTTCTGGTAGCTTATAATCTGAAGATAGGATAGGTATCTTCACTGTGCTTCCTTCGATTTACGAGAAGTTACAAAATCGTGTTTCTCTGAGCACCTGAGAGATTAATCAGAGGGCATTTTCTGTGTGCAGTTTCAGGTGTCTGTCAGCATTTAGATTAAAACTACCTCCATGTTTTCTTTCTTCTGTTTTCAGTGTTTCTGACGTGTTGCAATACCTCTGTTCCTAGCTCTCTTTCCCAGCCTTTGGTGTCTTTGTGTCTTTCTGAGCCAGCTGCTCAGACAAGGTGCCGGCTCAGTGAAAGCCTGGCCTTGCAGTGTGACTCTGGTCATGCTCAAAGTCAACTTGTTCCATTTCAGCTGAAGCCACGGCTGAGGGCGTGCAGCTTCCAGATGGGGTTCTTGTTATTTCTACTTCAAAGGGAGCATAGGTATTTCTTCCAGCTGTCCTCAGTGCAAAGCGGCAGGACCTACATTTTCAGAGAAGTCTTACTCCCGTCTCCTAATGGCCCATTGCAGTTTCCACAGGCTTTGGCCATGCGTTGTTGCTGCTCTGCTTTCCTGACCGTTTCCTCTGCATCCTGCTCACCTTGCCATACAGTTGCTTGTATAAGATCTCACTGCTTTTGAACGTGTCCTTTCTGTACTTTAAAGAAGTTCCTACTACATTGAGAGCTTCATGGCTTTCCCAGTTAAAATTATTTTTCTCTTAGAAAGCAGGGAGGAGAGTCCCGTATTTGTTTAGATTCTCTGCCATGAAGCATGTTTAAATACCTAACCATTTTGTTTTACCAGGATGGCATCCATCTGCCAGTTGTGCTATATAGAACAAAGGTCTTCTCTAATGTGCTGACCCCTGAGCGGCTTTCTACCTTCTCTGTCCGTTTCCTAATCTCATTGACTCCTATAGGTCCTATAGTCCCACTGGAAAAAGAAGCATGATGCTGGCTGGGTCAGCACTCACCTGTAGCATTCCCCACATGCATTGCCTCTCTCGAAGTCTTCCTTTTCCCTCTGTTTGGCAGCCTCATTGACCGATAGTACCTTGAATTTCTTTGAATGGCAATGTATTGTGTGTGCGAGTCCATCTCGTGGGTCTCTGGGTTAGCACCATCTGTCTCTTCCTCACCTTCAGAGACTGAACCCGACTCCCTCAATACCTGCCGAGAATGGAGCCCACCAGCAGAGAGCCTGCAGGCAGCTTCTTCCCCATGCCCATCCATGGATTCCAGATATTGTCTCTATGGCAACCGAAACGATGGATCAGTGGCAGAGCAGCAGAAGACAGGTAGCCTCCAAAACTCCATCAGCTGTATCTGAATCAGAGCTGCAGACAGACAAAAAAGACACAGCAAAAGAGGAAAAGAGAGGACAAAGTTCTGGTTAGTTCAGAGGCTGTAGTGCATCGTCTCTTTAGGGTAATGGGGATTTTCCAGACTTTAGGCCAACATCTTTCAGCCACTTACGAGCCTTATTCTGACATCCTGAGTATTACTTTGACTTGCTCATGGTTGTCCTGCCATGCCACAGATGTTACTAGATAATGTTGTATTTGTTTGGTTCATGACCGCTCCCTTCTGTCACTTGTGACCAGTAGATTACTGGTTGGTTTAGAGTGGATACAGCTACTGGCCTTGTTTTGGAGGAATGAAATGCTGTGGAATAGAAAATAAAAGCTGAAAAGAAAGCTGTTAATCTGTCTATCTGTGCAATTGTCCCTGCAGTAGGAGAATGAATGGCTTTTAAAGGGCTGGGTACCTTCTAACACTTACTAAACGTGCACTCCTGCAGTGCAGGTAAGTGAAGAAAAATCCATAACTATCAAGAAGCGAAGGTAAAAGAGACAAGATTATATAGCAGTGGAGAGTGCAGAGACTTGCCTTTGTTTCCCAGAATTGCCCTCAAGTGCCACTGTGCCCCCTAGGTGGTAGGCAGACTGCAGCACAGGGTGTCCCACCACTCTGCACATCGGTACATGGAATATGGCAGTACTCCTAAGCATTTTTAGGAAGCAAATCACTACAACAGCAAACCAGCAACTGATCTTGCAGCCTTTGCAAGGCTGGATAAAACATGAGCTGATGACTTAAGCTCTCACTGCTGGCTTTGTCTTGTTGAGCTCTTGGAGCTGTCAAAGAATTTCTAAGTACATAACGTGATTTTGTGACTGACGGGGCTATCATGAGGAGTAGAAAGAGATGCTGTATGGGAAATGTGAATATGAAATTGACAGTTTGCTGAGAAAAGGGCATAAAATAGCACTGTGGATTAGTCATTAGATGCTGTTTTGAAGTTTTACATGTCACTGGTTTGTTACATTACAGTATGTCCAAGATACACTAGAAGGTGTCTCAGTTTTTGTTCTGTGTCTTCTGCAATCTCTGTGAACCCATGTGTGCCACAAACATTTTTTACTCTAGGGTCACTCCAGCTGACCCTGGGACATCAGTGACAGCTGGAACATCTTCTGTGAATCCTCTGCTTTCTAAAAGTTTTGAGGGCACTATGTTTTATCCTTACAAAGCCAAGGTCACTATCTGAAGTCGTGTACTGAGCCTGAGTCTGTCTGCTCTCTGGCTCTACAGAGGGGCAAGTCTGCTTTCTCCTTTCATAACCCGAACCACAGCATACAGCTCACAGCTGCTAAATTTGGATCCTGACTTCAGTTCTGCCAAGACATTTGGACTGTTTGGAACTAGTGGCTGCTCTGGGACTGTTTCCAGTGTTACTAGAAGTGTATGAAGGACCTGTTTGTTGGTTGTGGTGTTAAGTTCGGTTTGTAAATTACTCGGAGGTGTAGAGATTCACTAAGACTGTTTCTGTGGCTCAGTGGAACAGAGAAATGAAAACAGCTCCTGTTGGAGATGGCTTGAGAGGAAGGAAGAGGTTATTTTTTTTCTTGTGCCTTTCGTGTCCCATGACTAAAGCCCCAAAGGATTGCTCCTTGCGACTGTGATGGACCACCACAATATTAGACCTGTAGATTTCCTAAACCTGAACTCTAACAATTGTTTATTTTATGTTTATCTCTCTTCTATGACCTGTTTTATATCTTGCTGTTCGAGGAGATGAACTTGTAACCATCTCCTCTATATCAAAGTTCCTACGTGATTGAAGTGGCCACCCTTTGTCCACATTACTCAGACTGGGGTAGAGATCTGCCTCTCTTTGGTGCCCTTTGCCATGCCAACATAGTCTGCAATGCTTAGCAGATTGCTGCTGGTATTTTCTTAGAAAATGAGTTAAAGTTTCCACAGGAGCTACTCACCAGTCAGGAGTAATTTCATAAATCTCCAAAGGATTATTAGGCAAATAGATGAACACACGTGCGTGTGTGGGAAGTGCATGCATGCATGGAGAAGACTGTTACTGAGAAATCATTTACTGATATGTCGATCAGATGGTTTGGTTTTTGCAATTGGATTAGCTGTGTTAAAAACTAGGGATGAGTTTAAAGGATAGAGAGCTCAGAGGCTTGTGATCGATGGTGCAGAGTCTAGTTGGAGACAAGTAGCTAATGGAGTTCCCCAGGGGCCAGTGCTGGTTCCAGTCTTGTTCAGTGTGTCCTGGATGAAAGACTGGAGTGTACTCTCCATAAGTTTGCTGATGATACAAAACTGAGAGGACTGTCTGACACCCTGTCAGGCTGTGGTGTCATTCAGTGTGACCTGGACAGGCTGGAAAGCTGGGCTGGGGAGAACTTTGTGAAGTTCAACAAGGGCAAGTATAGAGTCCTGCACCTGGAGAGGAATAACCTAACCCTCTGCACCAGCGCAGAGAAGGGGATGACCTGCTGGAAAGCATCTCTGCAGAGAAGGACCAGGGAATGCTGGTGGACAAGAAGTTTACCATGAAACAGCAACGTGCCCTTGTGGCCAAGTGGGCCAATGGTATTCTGGATTGCATTAAGAAGAGTGCAGTCAGTAGGTTGAGAGAAGTTCTTCTCCCCACCTACCCTGCCCTGGTGAGGCCTTACCTGAGGTATTGTGTCTGAACTCCCTAGGCCTTACCTGGAGTACTGTGTCTGAGCTTCCTAGTTCAAGAGAGGCAGGGAACTACTGGAGAGAGTCAAACAGAGGACAGCAAAGATGCTGAGGGGAGGCTGGGCTCTTTTCAGTAGGGCCCAGTGATAGGACAAGAGGCAACAGGCACAAACTAGAACACAGGAGGTTTCACTTAAACATAAGAATAAACTTCCTTCACGTGAGGGTGCCGTAGTGCTGAAGCAGGCTGCCCAGAGAAGTCGTGGAGTCTGCTTCTCTGGAGACTATCAAAGTCCTCCTGGAGACATTCCTGTGCAGCCTGCTCTAGGTGAGCCTGCTCTAGCAGGGTGGTTGGACTACATGATCTGCAGGGGTCCCTTTCCACCCCTAACATTCCACAATTCTTGGATACATTAAAATTCAGTATTACATTATTCTGGTAGCAGTCAAACTATTCAGAGAATGAATGACTCAGAGAGGCGTGGACCATAACTTGTTTGTAGTAACTTCTTGAAGAAGGTATTCACCTCTCACAGCCACAGGTAGATGACTGTCAGGCCTCGTGTCAGGAGTAACCCATCCCAAGTGTAGTCACATGCCATCTTGAGATGGCATGGCTTGCTGCAGTGTCATCACCTACCTGAATGTGCTTTGCAGGCAAACATAATTCCCTGTCCTTCAAGAAGACCAAAGCAGCAGTCTGCAGGGAAAAATAGAGAAAGATGACAACAGTGAAAAACCGGCGAGTGANTGTTTATAAATTTTTCTTGCCAAAGTAAAAAAAAAAAAAAAAAAAGTGGCATTTAGCAGCAAATGCCATGAATGTGCACAAGAGCAGCTGAACGCAGGAATGTTAGGTAAAATGCTAACAAAAACTGTAAAAGGGAATGGGGCTCCCAGAGCTGTGTGGACCTGGACACATGGATATGTGTGGGCAACAGGAACCACTGCTGGGAGGGTAGGACTGGATGCATTCACAAAGCATGGGCTGGCAGTGGATGTCAACAACTGCCAGTCCCTGCTGTACAAAGAGTGGGCTGACAGGCATTCAGAGGGTATGAGGTGTATCAAGAGAGCTAATCAAAGATAAGAACGTTTCTAGTAGTGGAAGCTACAGCCTGAACGCTGGTTACAGCTGTGTAGACCTGCAGGTATTTGAAATGGGTTTAGCCTGGGCAGAGTTTGATGTGAAGCAGGAGGTATATTCTAGCACCAGTTGATCGTGTCTCCCTCTTTTCTTGTCTCCTGACATGCCAGGCAGACACAGCTGCAAGAGCCACTGCAGAGGCAGACTGTGTGGTCTGTCACTGGTGGCAGCCCTGGTGGGCAGTGGTAGCAGAGAGAGCTGCTGGGGGCTGGCAGCCCCAGAAAATCGTGCTGGCTGCCTCAGCTGTTGCTGAAACGAGAGAGGTGCAAGTGGTGCCTTGTCCACTGGCAAGAGCCACCTCCTTTCCCCACCAGACCTGATGCTTCACGTGCCTGGACTCCTCTCTCAAGCAACAGTTTTCCAGAGCTCCAGCACAGCAGAGCAGGCTGCTGGATGGCTGCTTTGCTGCTCCTGACAATTTACCTGGTTGGGCTGTTTTGTTCTGCCCTGAACTGACAGCCTGTGTCTCTTGGAGGATTTCTTCCACGTGCTCTCCTCCACCATCACGAGACAATTGTCTGCCTGGGACTTGGAGGCTCCCTGCACACAACCTCCCCCACAATGGAAGGAGTGAGGTAGGATGAAATGAGTGACTCTGCCTGCAACTGGATGCAGTGCTTCATTAGCTTCCTAGTTCTCCTTTAACATGGGGAAGCATTTTGTCTGCCTGAAAAGTGTCAAGTCTGTACTTAAAGAGTGCTTCATGATTTTGAAATGAAAAATGCTCTGCGTGCCCATGTTAAACAGTGCTGTTGCCTAGTGTGGAAGGGTGATGAAGATTGCTTAATTAGTATTAGAGACAGGCTGAAATCTCCAACTAGGCAGCTCAGGGATGTTTCAAAGCAGGAAGTAACAGGTATGATTACAACCTGACCATGTGGTTGTTCTATATCGGGACATACAGTCAGAGAATAGGAATTGCCCTTGTCTGATTGTGTAACATGTCCCTACCACCAGCAGGGACAAGATAACAGTATTGATATGCCTTAAGTGGCCACACAAAATACACAAGAATTATGTGTCCCCCCCCCCGAAATTAGGCAGGCAGGCAGGCATGCATGTAGGCAGGTGCTTTCAGCACGGAGGTCAATGAACTACTCCCCTGTATTACCCAGTAGTGTGTTAATTTTCCCATCATCTTAAATTCATCCAGACTGGATGCCCCTTTAAATTATACATAGCTCAGTGGAAAGATTTGGGGCTCAGTGCAGAAACTGATGTCTTGCCTGCAGGATTTTGATGCTGTATGTGTGTCTAGTAAGAGCCCTATTAATAGCTCATCTGGAAAGTTTTGCACGCTGAATGTAGGGATGCACCTTTCACCAGATGGAGCTCTTTTAAGACATACTTTGCCTTCAAGCCCTCATAGTTTAACACGTTTCCTTTGATATTTTTTCATTAAATATAATCTGAATGTACATGCCAACACTGATTTTGCTGTGCTTTACTTTTACTTTCTAAAATGCTTAAACTATTTGGAAAGTCTTATGCAAACTGAGAACAAACCTTTGCCTCCCACTGCCATTAGTCCCCCAGGACATCCCTCCTCATATATCAGGCATTGGTTATTTCCCCCCACCCCCCTTTTCTCAGTCCTAAGTGGAGTGAAATGTCATCTCTAAACTATTTCACTCTGCATTGTAACAAGCTGAAGCCAGCTCTGCTTGGATGGGGCACAGTCCAAAACGCAACAGCAGTCCTTACTCATCAGCTGCTTGTTCTTGCTCATGTCGGTGCCAATCCCTCAAGGAGTGCCATACACGGGTGGGCCTTGATGAAGGCTCTGGGCTCTGCACAGGCTCAAGCCTGTGTTTGCATCGGGAGATAATTCTGTCTGAGTCAGGGGAATAGTAACAGACCCAGCCCTAGGCACTGGCAGATTTAGCTTTCAGCAGATGTATCTACGAATTCATTTAGCCTAATAGATGATTTAAGATAGGATGCACATTTTAAGCTGGTGCTACTGCTGTGACCTGTTGGATCACCCCTGCCACAGGGGCGCTAACTTCCAGCAGAAGGACGCACTGGCAACTGAGCATAGTAATGCCTTAAGCACTCAGGGGCGTGAGCTGCCCGATGTATATTTGTGGTTTTGGTATCATTGGTTTGGATAACCCTCCTGGGAAGCCTTAAAAAAAAAAAAAAAATCCTGATCCTTTCTTTTAGGTGGCTACAAGAGACAGTAAAGCACATGTCTCTATCCAAAGCAAGGTAAGTGACATTTCACAAAGGAATTTGAACCATTCAGGTGCAAGGCCAAGGTATTATTTGACTAAGGCACAGTGGAGAAAAATAGGAGGAGCAAGAGAACAGATTGACTGAAAAGTGAGACACAGTCCAAAGAGCTTCACAGCAAAAGCCAGAGAGAAGTAGTCAAGAAAGAATATCAAATTGTTTGAGCCCACGTTTCCAGAAAACAAACATTTTGTACTGCTTGTGTACAAGATTGAGTTCTATCATTAGTCTTAGCAGCATCCAACGGCAGCTACTCCAGTTCTGAAACACCTTTCAGGTGAGAGAGGTAACAGGATGGTTTTATTGCCATGATTTAGTGATGGTACCTTATTTATAGCAAGCAAAGAGAGAACTTTACAGTTCATTACATGCTTTTGACAACAGATCCTTTATGTATTGCACATATGTTACAGAGAACCTGTTTTAGAAACATCCTCAGAAACTAAAAATGAATACATTGGATCTGCTTAATTTAGCCTCCAGAGCCATGTGCTTTAGACACCAGGAGACCAAGTGAACAGGGCTTGGAAGGAGAAATCAGCACATTTAAAATGCCTAAAAATTACTCAAATAGCTTTGGTAGATCTAAAAGTGTTTCTGGAATTAAGTCTGACATTGTGGGATCTTCTATGGGTAGAGGTAAGCTTACATGTGTAAACACAGACCCAAAATGAATGCGTCCTATAAATAAGTACTCACACCTAAAAGAAAGGATACACAACTTCACACCGTTCCCTCTGCATCCAATGTGGAGTGGTTTTAGCATCTCCTATGTGTGATTTAACTAATATATCAATGTATACTTAGTGAATAACACTAAATTTCTGCATATTTTACTGCTACTAGTGTGATGTATCTTTTTTGTCACTCACTGGTTCTTTACAGTTCCAAAATAATTTTTGGAAAGGTGTGCTGTCTTGTACATCAAGTGATAGCTGTCATCTCTGCTCAAAGTGATCCAGCCCCATCCCACTGTATGCTGTGCTTCCTCCTCTGGGTTTGGTGTAGCAGGCTATAAGTAAGATGTTAAAACTTCCTCTGGAGCTACTCTACATATGTGTACATTCACACATATATATATATGCTTATGTAAACACAAACATCCTTATCAGCTTTTTAGGGGGAGTTAACCTAATTTTTGAAGTGTACAGAAGAGCAGAAGTAGAATTCTTTCAGATTTTCATCATAAGCTGTTAAAATGAATGAAAGAAAAAATAGCTTATTTTTATTCCTTCCCTTAAATTAGTGCACATGCAATGGTGAAGATTGTGAGGGAGTCCTGAGGAATAAACTGTATAAAGTTCATCCTATTCCTCTGGCATCACTGACATCTCTCTCTATACTTAAAGAACTCCTGCTTCTAGAGGAACTCTCCAATTTCCTTTCCTTTTTTCCCCTACTGATTATGAAATGGCTCCTGATGCCATCCCTGTCTTTATTTCCACTTAGAAGACACAAGTGAAATTCTTGGTGAGTAGCTGTGATCTAAAACTCCTGAGGTTTTCCAGCCTTATCCTTGGAAGGTAAGTTAATATTAAAAGCAAAATCATTGCTTCTCTCGTGCTGGGGGAAGTACACGACTGCCAGCTCAAGGCTGGGTGCAAATCAGAGGACACAGACTCAAAGCATAAGATCCCAATACACTATACAGGTACCTAAGAAATCCCTCAGCAGTCTGCCTGGTGATCCCTCCTGTTTAACAGTGTTGCACATGGGAGTTGTGAGCCCTTGTTCCTTTTTGTTCATTGTCTTCTGTCTGAATCATGTGAAGCCTTCTAGCCATGGAAAGAATATGCATTATAAAACTTAGACTTAAAAAATGTAAGGGCTCCAGTATAGAAGGTTCAATCTGCAATGGAGTTAAACCAGTTGGCAGCCAGTCAGTTCTCATCAATGTCTTTCTCAATGATCTGGATGAAGAGATTGAGACTTTCTCAGTAAGTGTGCAGATGACACTAAGTTGGAAGGAAGTGTTGATCTGCTTGAAGGTAGGAAGGCTCAGCAGAGAGACCATGCTGGATTGATGGGCTGAGCCCAATGGGATGAGAGGCAACATGTCAACTTGGGTCACAACCCTATGAATACACCAGGCTTGGGGCAGAGTAGCTGGAAAGCTGCCCAATAAAGAAAGACCTGGGGCTGTTGGAGGCAGGCGGCTGAACATGAGCCATTGCATGCCCAGGTAGCCAAGAGGTCCAAAAGCATCCTGGTCTATATTTGCAACAGTGGGGCCAGCAGGACGGGGAAAGTGACTGCCCTCCTGTACTCAGTGTTGGTGAGGCCACTCCTTGAGTTCTGGGTTCAGTTTTGGTCACCACAATATGAGGGCCAGAGAAGGGCAACAAAGCTGGTTAAGGGTCTGCGGAACAGGTCTGGTGAGGATCATCTAGAAGAACTGGGGTTCTTTAATGTGGAGAAGAGAAAGCTAAGAGGAGAACTTCTTGCTCTCTACAACTCCCTGAAGAGGTTGTATTGAGGTAGGTGTTGGTCTCTTCTCTCTAGTAACAAGTGAAATGGCCTCAAGTTGCACCAAGGGAGATCTAGTTTAGATATTAGAAGAAACTGCTTCCCTGAAAAGGTTCTCAAAGACTGAAACAGGCTGCCCAAGTTGGTGGTTGAATCCCCATCCCTGGAGGAGTTTCAGAGAGGCAGAGATGTGGTGCTGAGGGACATGGTGTAGCACTAGTCTTGGTAGAGTTAGGTAACAGTTGGACTCCATGATGTGAAAGGTCTTTCCCAATCAAAACAATTCTGTGATTCTATGGTGTAGCTTAGTCAGAAACACAGTACAAGAAATAATGTCCTGGGCATAATGCCTTGCTGGAAGCAAAGAAGTTTAGTAATGCCAGGATGCTTAGAAGAAGAGTTTAGCAGATGTCTTAGTTGAACCTTTTCAAGACAGTGCTTAGCAAGCAGGCAGGCTCAGTGTCCCTAGGGCAGACAACACCAGTGCTGCCCTTGAGGAAAAACTGAATGATATCCACTTCTATTTCTACATTTGTGGGTTGCATATGAGACACTTGTTGTGGAGGAAATGAGTTTGGGTGGTTATGTGAACTTCAGAGAGGTAAGAACTCAAAGAGGATTTTGTTTGAAAGCTTCTGTACAAAAGCAGGGAAATAAGAAGACTCATTTTGTTGATCAAGGAATAGCAGAGCTCTCAGTTTTTCCTCCCTCAGTGGTTATTGGGTGGAGGTTCCAAGGAGTGCCTGTTTGGTGAATCTCCTTGCAAATTTGTAGCTGCAAGTGAGCAGTAAGACATCAGAATCTTGTTTGGCTGGTTTCTATTGGTTTGAAATGCAGGCAGGTTTGGAGCACTGCTGTGCCAGGCTATCCTTGTCAGCTGCATCAAGCTAATTTCAGCTCATTTAAAATCTGACATAATTCACTCTTCTTAAAGGCTGCTACTCCCATAGCATGAGTCTTTAGTAACTCAGGAAAAAATCCTTGCTAGGCATCTCTGGCCAATCTTGACCACAACAGGACATTTTCATGAGTCTTAGTTTCCCATCTTTGGACTGGGAGTGGTATACTGTAGTTTATGAATACTCCTATATTTATCCGTAGACTTTTTTCCTTCTAAGTTACTTGAGCAGGAACTCAGTGTAAGTGCAAAGGCATGGCACGAGATAGCCAGAGAAGTTCAAAAGAGGTTTAGACAATACCATAGTTAAGAAAAAAAATGAAGCACTTTGGATATTCTCTATTTTAAAAATTATTTTTCATTTGATATTTTCTACATTTCTTTCTCCAAGTGAAAAGCAGATATTTTGTCTGGATTTCTAATTCTTCAGTGTCCCTCTTGCTCTTCCTAAATTTTACTTGAACTGGCTGCAGTTTCCCCTAAGAAGGAATCCTTGTTTCAGGAACTGCTCCCTTTTGGAACAGCAAAGTCCAAGTTTTGCTGATTGAGTAACCTGCTAGACCTGTTGTTTTTTATAGACATCTGTTTCAAAGATGATTTTGGCTGGGAAATAGAAGGCAGGGAAGAGATGAGGTTTCTAGATTGTTTCAGATTTTACTGAGTCTTGTCAGTTTTTCTTATTTTAGATCTAATGGAGCTGCTTCCATGGAATGCTGCTTGGAAACATGAAATACTGCCTCCAGGCACTGTGCAAAAATGAGAATTGCCTCTAGAACAAATAGAACAGGCAATTCCAAAAAGAGAATCTGACTGGTGTTGGCCATATACTCAGGGAAAGATAATGGTAATTACATAATTAAAGCACTTTACATTGTCTTGCAGATGTCCTCTCCAAATCACAGCAATGACTGACTCTGGGCTCTCTTTTTCTGGCAGCTACTGTGGTCTTGCACGCATATTCACATATTTACAATTGGTCTGAAAGTGGATTGGATTTATCAGTCACATTTTAGTTTGGAGAAAATCAGACCTGAGTGAAATTTCTGTCCATCTCTTACATTGCGTGTCAGCCAGCGTTTGAAACATTCTGTTATTTTAGTGCCATTTCCTTCTTTCATGTAGATCTGGAACTGGCAGCTCCACTGTAAGAACAGACTCTGTAGATAGTTTGGAATCTCAAGAGCTAGCTTATTCTTATGAAATCTGAGCCCTTGTTTACCTTGTGCATTTAAAAATATAGATAATTGCTGGGACAGAGTTCACAGCTACACTGCATACTCAGCAATTGGTCTCTTGAGAGTGAAAGGGAAGATCAGCTAAGGGGGAGGATCAGCCTGGTATTGGGAGGACAACAAGCTGTTTTTCATATTTCCTGTCTTTATTTATATATCTTTTTTTTTAAAAAAAGCAAGCTCACACATAAAGATTTGCCAGGAAAAATCACAACTTGTCCTGTTGCTGGAAAAAACAGTTTGGTTGGTTGGTTGGTTGGTTTGGAGTATGTTTGCTGTTTAGTTGGGCACATTAATGCCCAGTTTGTGCAGGCTGGGTCTCCTCTCTGACTAGGCTTCCTCCCTGTGGTGGATTTAATGCCTATCAAGCTGTGCCAGTGGTGTCTCTCCCCATCTGTCAGCCAATATTTCAGCAGTGTCACAGCTCTGCTCTGTCAAGTTGCACAGGACTCTGCTTGTAGAACAAAGTCAGTTCTTTCTCAGGCACTGGATTTGTGCCTTGTTTGTGGTCTGAGGTTTCTTCCTCAGACCATTCATCTTCCAGCACTCCCCCAGAATAGGCTTTTACTCACCTGATAATCTGGGGCTGAACCAGTCTTTCATTTGCCATCCAGATGAGGTATGCCCAACGAGTCTGGACTAAACTCCCCCAAGCTGTTAGAGATTTGCAGTTGAGTTGTGGATCCAAAGGCAAGTGTGTCCTTACAGGAGATACCTGTCCTTCAGTCCTTGAGCCTTCTGTCAGTTCCGCTTAAGAGTGAAGTTTCCCTCAGACTTTGTTTGCTCAGTTTCCAGAGTCACAGCAAACACAATTTAAAGGAACAGCTTTCCCTTTGCGAGATAAGTTAGTACAAATATGCCCTGAACGTCCTTTGCACTGCTTGTGCCAAGGCCTTAATGACAGGGCATTGTTAAACCTCCCATATAAATCTTTAACAACCGAGTGAGACTTCAGTCCAAATCTGCAAACTCAAACAAGTGGAAAGAGTAAATGGTATTTTCTTACACTTCTAAAGCCCAACAGGCTGAGAAACTGCTCTGGCTTTATGTTACTTACAGTCATTTGAGATGAAAAGACCTAAATGTTTCCGACTATTTTTAGGCTGCCATTTTTACATTTCACCTGCGTTCACATACCTGGGCACTGGGGTGGATAGAGCAGAGCCAGCCTGCTTTTGTTTCAAGGCTTTGGGCATCTGTTCATCCAAATGCCTGTTATGACTTCCTCCCTTGAAATACTTTGATTTCTCATTCAGGTGGTTCTCACACTGCTCTCCGCTGGACTTGACTGTCATTGCTTGAATGTCCATTTTCTCTGGGCAGGTTAGGGCCGAATGCTTCAAAGGAAGACCAATAAGACTGCGATTCTTACAGATACCTGTGCCATGATATGCTTAAGAGAGAAGTTTTCCCTTATCTTTGGATAACTCATTTGGTATTTTTAAGCCTGCACTTTGAATGACTCTTACAAAAAACATCCTATTGCCTGCTGAGTTTGATGCAGTCTTTCCTTTGATTTTTTTCCCCCCTCTTTTTCTGAAGTTCAATGAACTTGCCAAATGCCTTGTTTGTCTCCAAGTATTTTAATTACAGAATCATAGATTCACAGAATGGTGGGGGTTAGAAGGGACCTCTGGAGATCACTTAGTCCAGTCCTCCTGTTGGAGTAGGATCACCTAGAGTAAATCACACAGAAACATGTCCCAGGAAGGTTTTTTAAGTCTCCAATCAATTGTTCACAACATTATTCCTTTTAAAATGCAGCTTTACGCCCAGCCTACCTTGTGGAAGGTCAAATATTCACTGAGTAAAGCCTTGGTAAATCTGAGGTCAGTCACCGTAGCTTCATGGTCGCCAGTGTCAGTGTCCCTTTACATCAGCTGAAGGCCTGGCCCGGGCATAGAGGGCTGTCAGCAATTAATCTTTTAATGATTAATCAAGGTCACCATCAGGCCTATGCACTCCTGGTGCACATGGGAATGAGGGAAGCACTGGAACTTGGTTTTCTGTCTGTCACAAGAGAGCCTCTAGGGTGAACCTAGGCAGCTTCAGACTTGTTTATCTGAGTGTCTCAGCACTGGCAGAGACGTGGAGCAAGGGACTCTGGTTTTATTGCATTTTTCAGTCATGACATTGCTCCAGTGACTCCTTCCCAGTGTTGCTATTTTGAAAGGCTAAACAAATCCTGCTTCTACAATCCTCTTTTGGTGTGCAAATCACACCACCCTCTTCCTTTGCTTCCCGTAGACTGTGTCATTAATTTTGTTACAAAAAACTATTATATTTACTTTTTTTCTGTTCCAAGTGGGCGAAGTAAATGGAGAAACGGTGTAATGTGTGTCACAGACAGACCGGTCACTGCGTGCTGTCTCTGACAGAGTTGTGACAAACCCACAACTCAACATGGAGTGTCAGGTTTACAGGTGCACCGTGGGGCCTTTGGATCGAAGGAGTTGTTTGTTTTTTTATTTTGCCCGGTTCTTTCCATAAGGAGTGGAAGTAAGCCATAGAAGGCTATTATTTACTGGGAAAGAAACACTGGTGGCACAAAACTGAAAGTAAGTTAACTGGAGTCAATGGAGCATCAAATGGTACAAGCCCAGAGAGTACCTGCTCCTCATACCTGTTGTTCTTACAGCTGATAAGCATAGTGAGGTGCTGGTTTTGCATGTGCACAAAGGCTCACTTCCTTAACTAGAACTGGAATTAAAGCAAAATGGCAGGTGTTGCTGTGTCCAGTGAATCTTGTTTCCAGAGTAGCTTGGCCATTAGCATTTGCATGCAACACAGTATTATTACTATAATAATAATAATTATTATTATTACTACTTAATTTTTTTTTCTTATGTTTGTTGTTGTTCTGTTTTGTTGTTTTGTTTGTTTTCCCCCTGAGGGAGCAGACTTTCAGTCAGACCTCAATTCTATAGGATTTGTGTTGTGCACAATTGATACCATGTTTCTTAATGTCTGAAGAGTACCCCAAAACGTTTTGACTGAAAATTTGCAAAGCTCTGTATTTGCTTTTTCGCATGGCCTGGTTTCACAGAAGACACAGAGTCACAGAATAGTATGGATTGGAAGGGACCTCTGGAGAGGTCATCCAGTCTGACCACCCTGCTAGAGCAGATTCACCTAGAGCAGGTTGCACAGAATGGCAGCCAGGTGGTTTGGAAAGTTTCCAGAGAAGGAAACTCCACAACCTCTCTGGGCAGCCTGCTCCAGTGATCAGTGCCCTCAAAATAAAGAACTTTTTCCTTATGTTTATGTGGAACCTCCTGTGTTCTAGTTTGTGCCTGTTGCTCCTTGTCCTATCACTGTCCACCTGAAAAGGGCCCGGCCCCATCCTCGTGAACCCCATCCTCTAGCTGTTGTTCAGCATTGATAGGGTCCCCTCTCAGTCTGCTCTTCTCTAGACTGAATAGTCCCATGTCTCTCATTCTCTCCTCATAAGACAGATGCTCCAGTACCCTCACCATCATTGTGGTGGTAGACTCTCCAGTAGCTTCCTGTTCCTCTTGAACTGGAGAGCCCAAAATTGGACACAATACTCCAGGGCAGAGTAGAGGGGGAGGAGAACCTCCCTTGATGTGGTGGCCACACTCTTCTTAATGCACCCCACAGTATTGTTTGCCTTCTCAGAGGCACAGAGGTACTTTGGTGAACTTGTTACCAAGACCTCTTGATTTTAACTCTAGCTGCCTGATGACAGCTGCACCATAGTATAGTACAGCAAAAATACTGAATTACTTGAGCTGGGCTTGGCTTTCCTCATAGTGTGAGAAATCAATGGATTCAGGTTTGAACATTTTGCAAGGCAAATATACATGGGTAATTTTTAATGGACTGGGTATCACTCATTAAACCTCTCTTCTTTTCCTGCTGATTTCTTTTCCCATTAACTTCTGAATTCTTTTTCTTAGCCTTCATTTGCAGCTATTGCTCTGTCTTTCCTAAGAGGTGGCATCCGAAATTGAATACAGTTGTCCAAATGCAAATGTTCCATTGTTCATTATTCTGTCATTATATTCTCTTATGCATTATTTTTATATCCTCTTATTAATGCACCCACACACCCCATTTGCATTTTTTAACCTTTTTAAAAACGTTTTCATTGCAACAATCAGCTACAAGGGCAATGAAGTAAGCATGGAACAATAGAAGTATGGAGCTTGATTCTCCTCACACCTATAGTCATTTTAAAATTCATCAGTGACACTGATTTTGATTTACACCAAAAGGAAAAAGGGAGGATCCAACCTAGTACATCTGTACTGAGACATCCACTTTTTATGGGTAGCAAGGAATGCTTTTGTAAAATAATTGCAGCACACAATATGCTGTTTGGGAAAGGTACTTTGTCCTTATACCAAGAAGAAGGCTTCTTTTCCTGATAGAGGACTGCAGCCTGACCTGATGTCTGCAGAGTAGGGCCTGGATGCTGGCAAGGTGCCCACATGTTGACTGCAAAATGTCACAGGCACTGGGGTTCACTCAGGTTACCCTCACAATAGGACTAAGCAGTGCATTCTTTATCTGGGGAGTAGTTTTTGGTCATTTTGGGCTGTTACTCCCTGCCCAGCCAAGTCTGATACCTGCCCTGGGGGCAGGGCACCCCAGCTGGCTGGGGAGGAAAGTGGGACTTTGCCTGGGGAGGAAAAGATGGTAAGGGCACATGGGAGGTGACGGAGGCACAGCCATTCTGCCATGTACACCCTGCCAACACAGTAAACTGCACTGAGACTTCCCAGTCTAAAAAGAAATCGACTGTCAGTCTAAAGCTAAAGATGATTTCTATTAAACAAACAAGCATTTAGGGGTTGTCTGTCTGAAGGAGCAAATGTGTGACTCAGAACACCACCTGAGTAACACTGCTGTTAGCCTTTGAGTAGAAAGCAGGTGAGGAAATCCACAGAACAATCATTCACGTCTGGCTTTCTGGCAAGGCTGTGCCCTAGCAGCATCTTCAGTGTCCTACTTCCTTAATTGCTTCTGTTTTACTTGACTCTGGATTTTCTCCTGGAGTCACTGACAAAATTTTATTATCTGGTGGTTACAAGTGCTGTTGTCTCTGGTGGGACTTTTCCTTCCGGTGACTAATTCCAGGTAAGCAGTGAGACACAAATGCCTTCGGGCTTCTCCTCTATGTCTCAGTTAAGGCAATCCTTTACTTGCCCAGTTAGGCAAGGTTCATAAACCTGGGGTGTGGTTTTGCCATGCAGCTAATGTGATCTAATGGCTAGGTGCCAGTCAGAAAAGCGAGTCTACTGCTCCTGTCATGCTCCTACTCCCTCTCCTGCTGCTGATCTTGCTGCTTGTGTGACTCTTGATGACACAGTCCAGGACAATGACCTAACAGAAATTTAATGTTCCTTTTTTTTTTTTCCTTCCCTGAATTAGTTTTCTGCCAGACTGACATCCTCTGATGGCTTGCCAAGGCAAAATGAGCATCAGTGCTGGCACAAGAAGGGTTGCTTAAGAAAGAGGAAAGATGCTAATACAAAAGACTTGCATAATTTAGGTCGTTGGCTGACTGGTTGTAAACCTACACCTTTGCGACTCCCTGCTTGGCTTGATCAGCCACAAGTGCTGTCAACTAAGAAGACTTTTCTGCCTCCTTTTCCACTACTAGCAAGGTCTGTTTGCAGGATTGTCAGTTTCCTTTTTTCAGATCTCTTCGAAGACAAGAAGCAACGATAGCAGCAATGGGAACACAGTAGAAGAGGAGAAAGCAAGAGAAATAGCAAGGAATGGGATAGCAGAGGTCATCTCTGACAGCAGCAGCACAAGGTTGTCTTGAAACAAGTTGTCCAAGTCCTCCCAGTAGCTGCTGGTGCTGCTTCCAACGTCTTAGGGCATGGCTAGGGGAAGAAGAAATGCTATGGTTGTCTTCTTCAGATGGGACTCTAGGCTCATACTTTCCCCTCTTTTCCTGTGCTCGACTCTCCCTATTATTAGCTCATCGACTGCAGCTTCTGGCATGATCTGGCCCTAGTAAGACCTCCACGGAGGCTGCCAGGAGCTGCATCTGCATACAGCAGCATGTCATTCCTGTACCACTGCCTGGTGACTCCTGCATTAATGCAGTTCTTCATCCAGAAAGGGCATGCTAATGGACTGTAGATGCATGGAGCCAGCAGAGCACTATGTCAGGTTGTCACAGCACTGTCACCTGCTGGTCATAACCACCTTTTGGGTTCTTTTGGCAGGCTTGCCCAGAGCTCAAGAGCACTCTGAGAGGAAGCACTGGGACTCTGCATTCAGGGACCAGAGGAACTTTCTCCTGCTCAGCACAATGGGAGAAGTGGACCAAAAAATAAGACAGCAGCACACTCAACCATATAACCATTGGAAATGATAGCAGCTCCACAATACTGCCATTGCAGGGAGGTAGAAATAGGCTGTTTAATTACTATGACAGTTGCAAAATCTTTCTCTAGCGCTCGTCCAGCTCACATGGAACCTCCCCTTGTATGCAAAACAGGTTTGCTATTTAAATGCCAGCATGTGTATACATGCCAGCTGCTTGCTTTTCCTGGGGATTCAAGACAGCTGACACTGCTGCCAGTATAAATAATTTTGCAGGTTGGAGACTAGTTGGCAAGAGCGTGGTGAGCCTCCCTTTTATCTAATCCAAGAAGAGGTGTGTCTTTAATTTTGGTGGGTTTATTTTTCCCACCCTTTGACGTGACGTCCAGGAGACACAGGGTGAAAGAGGTATTTAGTTTTCTTTTTTTTTTTTTCCTTTTTTTTTCTTTCAAGAAAAAAACCAAGCTTTTTCATAACTGTGAACTAAAAAGGGAAATGCCACATTTTGTAGGTTAAAGTAGGAGTGCAGTTTGTATATTCCTCCACCAAACATATGCTAAGAAAAATACTGCTGTTTCATAGAATCATAGAATTGTTTTGGTTGGAAAATACCTTTAAGAGCATCAGGCCCAACCATTATCTATCTCTACAGTGTTTTGTGTAATTTCTGCCAATATTTCATGCTATTCCTCTCTAGTGCTAAGAAAATCTACACTTTAAGGCACAGGAGCTACAGCCAGGCCGAGCCACAACATTTTAAAAGCAGAACATGATTGATTGTTTAGGAAAACATGCACAGAGGAGGATAAAAATCCCCTTGTAAATGTGGTATCAAGTGTTTACCACAAGAAAAAAAACTTTCTGTTTCTAATGTGGTTTAAAAAAATTATCTGATTGGCTGCTGGATTAAAATAATTCCAGTTTTCTGCCTTTTCAGTTCTGAATTGAACGTTTTAATTTGTTTAAAGTTTCTTGTTTGGTAGGTCTTGCTGATAACTCTCGTTTCTTTCTGCAGAGGGTGATTTATTTGGCTTAATAAAAATGTGCAGTCTGGCTTGTTAAGTAATCTCCTAGTGCAGGATCTGGTCTAGGAGCAGAAGAAGGCTGGAGAAGCAGCATTTTGATGCTGGGCTTTGGCAGAAATAAGCACTGTCTCGCTGTTTAGCTAGGAGGAAAGGCTTCCACACAGAAATATGCTCTGTAGCAAGTATTCCAGAAACAAATTTGGTCTCCTATTTCTTAGCCCTATACAAACTGGGCTCCTCTCTTTGCAATATACCAGTGGAAATGTCTTCTTTTCTTTAAGTGGAAGAAGAGGTGGGGCGGGGGGAGGCGGGGGTTGTGTATGTATTTGAGCGTAGTGCTTAGCTGACTTTTAGAAGTTTGGAAAACAATGTAAGTTCAGGTCTGATGTTGAGAAAAAAATGACCAGGTCTGGATGTTGGTGCTTACCTTGAAAAGCAGAATTTTATTTGGTTTTTGCATGTGACTGCCTTGGGGATTTTTGTTTGTTTTCCACCCCTAAAACCTCCCTGAGTTTGTTTGTTTGTGATCTAACAGAATTCCTTTAAGAACAAACTGCCTCAACAGAGCACTCTGATGGGGACCAAGGGATATAGTTCAGCATACTACCTCATTTCTGCTGGTTTGTTTTTAAAGGCATACTGTCATTACAGCTTGTGTCTGAACATGTTAAGGACAGGGTTTTACAGAAGCTGAGACCAGTGGAAATGTTATCCTTTTTAGTCACTTTTCTTGGAGAAGGTTATAGCAAATAAACATAAAAGAGTTCACCCTGCTCTAAACACGGGTCCATGTGAGCTGCCTTGAAGGACAGAAGTCAAAGGAACAAATACCCTCTCTTGCTGTCTACCAGCACCAATGTCTTACCACAGCTTGGATGTTTTCCAAGCATCAGACCCATCATAGATTAATTTGTTGAAATAGTTATTTTTTTTTTACTCTTCTGGTGTGCTGGAAACAGTCTCTGCTTTGGAAATCATTACAGCTGTACAATTTGCAAACTATGAGTAATGGCTTCCTCCCATTTAGCTGCCCCTTCTCTTATGTGCTTCTACTGTGCCAGTCTTTCTCGCTGTCCGCCCAGTTCTGTCTGGAGGAACTGGATCTCAGTGTAGTAGCTTCCCTGGTGCCTTTGAGAGGAATTGCAGGTAAGCATCAGTCTCCTTGAACAGGACACTTCGCCAGGACAAGCCTGGGAAATAAAATCAAGATTCCAGTAAATACCAGAACCCAGAAAGGAAAAATGTCTTAATGGCTACATGGAAAATTTCCCTTCTTCTCACTAGCATCTGTCATCTGGAGAGAGGTAACCTCTTTCTCTCTTTTTCTGCTTCCCCTTTCTCACTCCTTTACCTCATAAAACTGCAGCTCACTTTTCTTTCAAAGATGATTAAGCTGATACAAGTCTGAACATCTGTTGCCAGTTTGTGTACAGCTCTCCAGTCTCCTGCTTGTGTTTCAGGCCTTTGTGTTCCCAGAAGTTTGTCTTTTTTTTCCTGTTACAGCTCTTGATTCTTCAAAAGATATCACCGTAGTCTACAACCTTTGTCTTACCAGAGTCCTTAGATCATGCTGGCTGCAACCCTGCTACCTTCTTCTTCCTTGCAGCCCAGCTAGTGCTATTTCAGTGAGGTTCAGGAGCACATTAGCATCGTAGACACACACATCTTTTGGCAATTTAACCTCAAAGGGACTGGCACATATGATTTGAATTCCTGTGGTGCTAGAGGATGAGCTTTTGAACTCTTTGCGTGGCTGTTCTATTCATGATTTGCTGTCCTGGCAATTACTTGCTACTTCTGTCTTACTCAGGCCAGTGCAGCTAGTGCTGTGGCCTTTGAAAATAAGTAGAGGCCAAGAAGAAAACAAATTAATTTCCATTGGCTGGAGAAGTAACTAAAGAAAGACTACTGGGGTTTTTTTTTTACTATAGAGGATTATTTAAAGACTCTGCATTTTGATTCTGGTAAAACTCAAACTGTTGCAGCTCAGTCTCTGTATGAGGATCCACAAGGGAGAAGATGGAAGAAGAAGAATACTGACTTTAAGTGTGTTTAAAAAAGGATGAGAGTTTCCCTGCAGATGGATACATGGTGTGTACATGTGTATATATATGTATGCAGACATAATACCCACACTGTGTGGGGAGTATATATACAAACGTGTGTGTGTGTATACACACATACTCACACATATCCCTGTTTAGTCTCTGAAGAGATGGAAGAGTCAGTGGGTTCTAGTGCTTGCCTCAATTATAGATGCAGGTGCTGTGTCCAGGAACCTCAGGCTTGTTTCTATGGCAGCTATTTCCAGCATTTTGCCACACCACCTTCCCTCAATCCCCATGTGGCAATGACAGGAAAAGAGGAGTGCTGTGATGCCCACACTGAGCATCATGGAGGGGCTAAGAGCATGGGTAGAGATGTGTGGAGATAGAAGATTCTTATAGGAGGGACTTGGGTACAGTAGGCTGCAACACAGCTTTGCATGGCACTGGTATCTTGGCTGTTCACTGGGGGCTGTGTGAGGCAGCCCAGAGCTTGCACTCCTTCTCTGCACACCCCACCCCACCCCAACCCCTTTATTTATTAATTAAAAAAAAAAAATAAAAATCCCTCCTTGTTGCCTTGCCCTGAAGCAGAATCACAATATCAGAAAGGCATCATGAGCAAGAATGCTAGGGAACCTGTGCTGCATTAGACAGGCTGACTAATCTCCCTTTAAATAATCTTCCTTTAAATAGCACTCCAGTGAGCTTCTGCTTCAGGAGTCATGAGAACACAGCCACAGCTGTGGTCTATATAAATAGCCAGATCCATGCTGGTAAGTAGTGAACACCACAGTTATCTGTGCTGGGAAGGTCTTCTTAGTTTCTTCATTTTGTTTCATAGATAACTGTGATCAAATTCTGATGACTTTTCTGTATAGTAGTGGTGCTGCTGCTGTTTCCCAAGCTGCCATATCATTAGTAACAGTGAGGAGTGAGCAGCTGCCCTTTGGAGACAGACTCTGTCTCCAGTGGCTTTGCATTCACGTGGCAACAGGGCTGTTGCTTGCTGGGGTCTGTACAGCTGTCTTTAGTTCAAACAGCACAGTTCAGACCCTTTTCGTCAGTGCTGTGGGTTCAAAAGTCTCATTGATATTTATAGCATCTGCAAGGTAAAAGCAAGGAATGTTTGAATACTTGCTGCTTAGCTATGGATCTGGATAAGGCACCATGTGATGGCCCTCTCTGAGGAGAATTAACTTAGCTTATGTCTGCTGTGCTCACTTGCTAATCAGCACTGTAACAAAATAAAATAAAAGGAATTCTTAACCCAGTTGGTGTTGGTTTTGCTGGCTAAGACATTTTCTCTTGTAATATGGAAATGGCCTCATGGTTGTGGCAGGGGAGGTTTAGATTAAATATTAGGAAAAATATTTCTGCTGTAACAGTCATCAGACACTAAAACAGGCTGNATTTTTTTTTTTCCTGAAAGAGTGGCCAGGCATTGGAACAGGCTGGCCAGGCAGGTGGTGCAGTCACCACCCCTGGAGGTTTTCAAAAGACATACAGACATAGCACTTTGGGACCTGGTTCAATCACCAGAGTGGTGTTGGGTTGGTGGTTGAGCTTGACCCTAGAGGTCTTTTCCAACTGAAACAATTCTGTAATCCTTTGGAAGAGTGGCAACTGTCCTTCAGGTAGGTACATGCATTCTGCATTTGCATAACCAGTCTTCAGTTTGTCTCCATGTGGTTTTGAATTATCAAGACAGCCTTCAAAAACATTAGCATCTCATATATGGCTAATAGCCACTGTAGTGCTTTCCAAGATTTGGGTAAATGGGAGAATCCTTAACAAAGAGCAGATCTTGCCTCAGCTGAAGTAGGAGGCATTTGAATTTCTTACTCATAGTGTATTGTCATCTCCTCCATGTTATCCTACCCACTCAATGCGTCAGAGATCTAAGGCCTTTTTTTTTTTTTTAATGTGATTTTAAAAAATAATAAATCCCCCTAACCCTCTCTGCTAAGCAGAGGACATCCAGGCCTTCACTTTCTAGTGCATCATGTCCAAGATATTTTTTCTTTCTTCACCCAGTCCCAGGTCAGACATAATTCCCCTGAACCAGTGGGTGTTTACTGGGGTAAATGAGTTCACAAGAGAGCAAAAGCACAGAGGACTGAGTGGGTCTGAGGCAAGGAAGAGAGACTATGTGAGGGCATAACACAAACCAGTTAGAGAGAAGCAGCATCTCTAAGTATCCCCTGATATTTGCCTTCCTAATGTTGCTTTTAGGTCACTGTAGAGAAGATAAAACTTTTGCCTGGCCAGAAGTGTCACCCAATGGAGTGGAGCACCATTTTGGCCATTGGAATGGGCTGCCCACGGAGGTGATGGAGTCACCATCTCTGGAGGTGTTTAAAAGGAGACTGGATGAGGCACTTAGTGCAATGGTTTAGTTAATTAGAAGGTGTTAGGTGATAGTTTGGACTCGATCTCGAAGGTCTTTTCCAACCTGGTTAATTCTGTGATTCTGAGACTGTTCTTTAACTTTACAGAGGGAGAGATGTTCACTTTATTTATTTTTTTTTTTTGTGCTCACTGCTTAGCATCCTCAAATAAAGGCACAGCTGAGAGCAGGAACTGCCTCAGTGTGTCATTCATTTATATGGGATTTTAAGCTCATATTGGGCAAAGCAGAAGTTTTGTGCTGAGTTATGGAAACAACATCAAGAGAGTAATGACCTTCTGAGGGGAAATACTATAATGCTTGGTTATCAGCAATCTTCTGCATTACAAAGCAAAGCCACAAAAATGTCTGCCTGTGGATTTAAATAACCCCAACCAACCAAAAAAAAAAAAAAAAAAAACACCAAAAAAACCCAAACCAAACAAAAAACCCCCCAACCATTTCATTAAATGTATTTAGTATACTCACCTTGCATCACTCCAGTAAGATCAAGCAGGCTGTTCCTAGGGTGCATCTGGCCCCTATTGCCAGCTAGTCTGCACATGTGGCTTCTTGGAAAAGCACAAGAAAAGGACAAAGCTGAAAACTGCAGAAATTGTGTTTCAGTGCGGGACAGGTTCCACTGATCAGCAGACCTCTGACACATTTTGCAGGGCTAAGAGTAGATCAAAATCCAATGTGTTCTGTCTTCCTCTCTCTAGCTCCATGGCTTCCTTTCCTGTCTTGAAGCAAGAGACTTTGTTCCGGAATGGTACCTGGAGCTATCGGATTCCAGCCCTGCTCTACCTACCACGTTTCAGCATCATCTTGGCCTTTGCTGAGGAACGGGAGGATGTGGTGGATGAACATGCCAAGCTCATAGCGATGCGCAGAGGCGTGTATGACCCAACAACACACCACGTTCAGGTACCAGTCTGGGGAGAAAAGGTGGATACTGGCCTGCTCCCTTGTTCCCAAATGAGCTGAATACATTTGCCCTCTTGCTGCAGGGAGAGAGCAGCTTTTCCTTTTCCTCAGACATAGGAAGCAAATCTCTTACAAAAAATTGAAGTATCATTGTAACTCCTGGGATTCAACCTCATGACTGCGCAGCTGTTAGGTGGAATAAAGCAGAATTTTCTGGAGATGGCTTTGATGCATCATCCCAGAGCTTGCAAAGCGGATGAGATGGGACAACTCATATCATTCTGTGAGTCTGTGACAAAAATCCTGTTGCAACAGCAAAGATATGGAAGACAGACATAAATGGGGAGTGCCACAGGGTGGGGAGGAGTGAATGAGCAATCAGGGACTAATTTGCTTTTTTATTCATTTTCTTAGGACTAATTTCAGTTTTAAAAAACAATTGAGAACAGCTAGTCTCCTACGCAAAAGAGTGTTTCTGGTTTGACTGTGCCAGTGAATTGGCTACCTTATTAATCTACCAGTTATTATTAAGTTGTCTTGTAGGGTGACTGAGAGTGGTGGATACTGTATTTATTTTTTTTTTTTTCTTGCCTTTGCAAATGCATTAATGTCTTGGAGGGAAAAAAAAAAAGTCATATTTTTCTATCCCAATCCTTCACTGGTGACGGATTATCTCAGATTACAGACTCTTAAGAGCTGGAGTCTGCCTAGCAGAAGCAGCCTTTGAGTGTACCTGCAGTGTCATACCATTCAGGTAACGTCTTGTCTAACCCTCTGTAATTCAGTTAAGTAAGGTTCAGTTGGTCACTAACTTAGTAATTTGTGTTCACATGCTGGAGTTTCTTAAAATGGATATATTAAATATTTCCCCCTCCCCCTAAAAAAAGAAAAATTTAAAAAGTTAATACTGGTTGAATAGAAAAAAGATAAAACGTGATGAAAAAGGATAATCAGCAAGTCAGGGCAGAAAAGGTAATTAGTATAATCTTACTGTAAAAATTAGTAAAGATTAGTAAAATCTTACTGCTTCCTATACTGAGCCAATAACACTATGTAGGAATAATTTCTAATTGCAGAGTTAGTGCTGGAAATGTGACTGTGTTTTCTTCTTTTAATTTAAAGACAGGCCCTGGAGGGCAGTTTTACTTGCTCTGTGACCTATTTTCTGTGTTGGACTACTCGGGGTCCAAATTTCCACGCTGGATTGTATAAAGCCATGCAGTCGGCTTTAGCGAGGCACCCATTCACAGATGGAGGAGTAAGAGTCTGAATGCAAAGGAATTTGGCAGCATCCAGGATGCTTGAAAAGGGCTCATTTATCTAGCTGACTTCCTAAGAAACACTGACACAGCACAGTGTCTGTACCAGCACATTTTGACCACTGAGTATGCCTGTATGTCCTAAAGACATGTATTTGTGAGAATGTCTGACAATTCAGACGCTGTAGTTTTTTCAAGTGCTATCAGACACTGGCAGCTTTGAGATACAGAGCTATCAGCTGCTCAGTGAGTAGTAACTAAAGATGGAATTACTCACCTGTTAGAAGTGCACATTTGTTGTGTCTTCCAAAGAATGTTCATTTGTGTTTGGTGATGATGGTACCTTGTCTTCCCATTTTGTTCTCTATCCACTAACTTGCTTCTCTCGTTCTTGTGCTCTTCTGTAACTTTAATCTAACCACCCTTACACTGTAAGGTGGGTCTGTGTGTAATGGTGTGTTTCATTCTTGTCTCCCTTCACGTGGTCCCTGGCAGTGGAGCAGCATGGAGACCATTGTCAGTGCGCAGCTGAAGGACCACCGATCGATGAATCCCTGTCCTGTTTATGACGAGGTCTCGGGAAAACTGATTCTATTCTTCATAGCTGTCCCAGGAAAGATCTCTGAGCAGCATCAGCTCAGGACAAAAACCAACTTGGTACGTCTCTGCTATGTCACTAGCATGAACCAAGGACACACCTGGAGCACCGCCCAGGATATCACTGATGGCACCATCAGCACTGAGTACAAGAACTGGGCCACTTTTGCAGTGGGGCCGGGTCATGGACTACAGTTGCTCAATGAGGCCCGGAGCCTTGTGATTCCTGCCTATGCTTATCGCATCCTGGACCCTAAGAAACACCCCACCCCTCATGCCTTCTGCTTCATCAGCTCTGACCATGGGACAACGTGGGAGATGGGGAACTTTGTGGAGGAGGAGAGTGCAGTGGAGTGCCAGGTAGCAGAGGTGCACAGCTGTGGCAGGAAGGTCCTCTACTGCAATGCGAGGAGCAGCAGGGGAGCCAGAATACAAGCTGTCAGCTACAACCACGGAGTGGACTTTGAGGGAGGCCAGCGAGTTGAGATGCTAGTAGAACCTCCCTCTGGATGTCATGGCAGTGTTATTGCCTTCCCACCTCCCCCTGATGCCAGATGCCAAGATAGTTGGTTGCTCTACACTCATCCTACAGATCCAAAACATCGAAGAGACTTAGGAGTTTACCTCAACAAAAACCCTTTAAATCCAGGACACTGGACAAAGCCAAGAATTCTCTTCAAGGGCCTGTGTGCTTATTCAGATCTGCAGTACATGGGGGTTGGGCCAGACGGGTCACCCTTGTTCTCCTGCCTCTTCGAATACGGCACCCACCAACAATGTGAACAGATGATCTTTGCAATGTTCACTTTGAAGCAAGCCTTTCCATCAGAGTTCTGAGTTGAATCTTTCCATCAGCATCCCTTAGAAAACCACCTTTGCTGATCCTTCCTTCTTCTCACAGTCATTTATCATCTTTCAGGATTTTTGGTTTTTTTTTTTAGTCCTCCTGCACCCTTAGTTTCACATTTGCTTGTGGCATTTGTAAATGATGAAGTCCATTAAATGTGCTAAAACTGAAAGCAGGTTTGGGTTTTTTTTTCTGTTTCCTGTTTCCTGTTCACCTTTCTTGGCTATCCCTTTGGCTGCCATCTTAAACACCATGTGCTTAAAACAGTCATGTCCTTGGTACAGCACATCTTGTCTTCAGGCCTTAATAAACTTTGAGGGACGTACAGCCTGGCAATGTGGGCACTGCATGGGAACAGAGTGCAGTGATGTTATGCTAATTTGTATTTAGTAAGCTGTGGAGAGGGTTAGGGAGGACACTGGGCTTACTGCCCTGGACCTGCAGTTACCTTCTTCAGAAGATGATTTGGCTCTGCTTATGTGTGCTGCCTCTTGTAGTCTGTGCAAGACCTACTGGCAATTCTTGTTTTCAGGGCTTGCTGTCTTCCCATTTCAGCAAGGTGATGGCATGCTTTGCTCTTGAGATATTCCTTCCCCATTTCTGCAGTGAATGTGGAGTTGTCTTGCTGAGTTCCTAGTCCCTCCAGGGACTTCTGCCTAGCTTAGCCTTCTCTTTACTTCACATGCTGTGTGCTCTTGCTTATTCGCCCTTTTGCCCGCAGTACATTGAGAAGCTGAAGTTTCGCCCGCGTCCTGTGCTCCAGCTGTTCCCTCTCCCTGGGCAGTGACCGTAGGGCCCATCAAGACCCTCCCCCGGCGTTTGAGGATGGGGCAAATGGCAGAAATGGCTTTTTACCTGTATTGAAACTGCAGGAGCAGGACAGGTCTGCAGAGGGAGCTCCCAATTTGCAGTCAGGAGGGGAAATACGTGCTGGGCTAACACGAGTGCTAAACTGTCAACCACACAGCAACTGCTCTCACCGCAGCCAGCTCAGTGTCCTGCAGACACTGCTGCGGACCTTGCAGAGCAGTACTGACTGTGTGTCCAACACGGAACACTGCCATGCTTCCAGCAAGTTACAAAAGCACAGGGAACGGGACCTAACCAAGCCCCAGGCAGCATGAAAATACCCAAGCTGGAAGGCTTTCCTTCCTCTACAGACATTTCCAGCAGGTCTCTGAAGGAAACAGCCCCAATTTTGGCGTGAGAGAGGGACTATTCTGAGGCTATGGTGTGATTCGAAAGGAGCCTTTATGCAATGAGAGTGGGAGTGACCAGAAATGAACGGGTATCACAGGAGACACATCAGAGCAGAAGGAAATAGGAAAGCTTCACTCGTGCCTCTGGACAAAATTCAGCTTTACCAACCAGTCAGTTCTTGTTTGCTGCCTTCTGTATTCTCTGTGTGCGCACGTGTGGAATGGCTCCAAGCAAAATGCGTTTGTTTGCTCTGTCAGTGAAGAAAAATGCCAGGTTTTCAGAGTGCTCTGAGTGCATCCCTGCTGGGGAACACCAGCAGGAGCCATAGGATCCTTTGTCCTGTCACTGCTCAGGTCTGTGACTCTGCTTGCTCACTTTCCCCACCCTTGCCTTTTATTGCTGATGGCTTTCAGAGGTTGTGGCAGACTCTGAGCTCTGATTCTTCTTACTTTCTAAGTTTGTTTCAGGGCACCTGGAGGCTGCAGATACTAAGGGAGTGAAGAGACCTCTTGGCCTTCACAAATACACCTATAATTTGCCAAGCCTTTCCCAGAGAGCAGGTCAGTAACGTGTTGGGCCAGAGTAGCACTGGTACTTTGTGGGCATCACTCGTGCTCTTCATATGTAGGGCAGAGGATAAGTGAACTTTTGTGTTCGACAGACTCTTACTGAGGCTTAATGAGGGAATGTTATATTTAGACCTGAGCAAAGCTAACTGCTGTCCTATAGACTCAACCTCCCTCATCAGGCATAGTACCAGATGTTGCTTTTCTTTCGTTATGTGAAAACAAGTATTTGAGAACTTTTCATGTGGTCAAGCCTGGGTGTGCTTGTGCTGATGTGATGCACAGGCTGGATATAAGTGAGGTTTTGGGGTGTTGCTCTTAAATGATATTACAAGTAGCATTTATCTACCTGTTCTGCACAGAGTGGTGGGTTCACAGCCGTCTTGTCCAATAGTAGCTGAATATCTGTGTCAAACCCAATGTCTGAGAGGCAGCTTGGAGTAATACCATAATGTGGGGAAAACCAATGCTTGCTTTGTCCACAGACTGCCAGGGCTGCAATGTTTTATTATCCAATATTAAAATATGTCCCAGCCCTCTGTGGCTTCATTGTCTCAAGTAAGTTTAAATGAAATACCAACACTGTTGTGATTACCTAAAAGCTTCTGTCGAGCCTGGGTTGTATTTGTGTAACAAACATAGAATCATAGAATGGTTTAGATTGGAAGGGACCTCAAAGATCATCCAGTTCCAAACCCCTGCCATAGGCAGGGACACCTCCCACTAGAACAGGTCGCTCAAGGCCTCATCCAACCTGGCCTTGAACACCTCACATACCCATTATTCTTTTGTTTTACTAGGGTAGCTCTTACACAGTGCTCTGGCTGTGGGATGACAGTGCAGATTATTCAAAATGCATCCTATTTCTTGTGGAAACCTTAAGGCTGTGCTGGCTACACCTGTAGTATTGTGTGGCATGTCACTGGTGCAGACTGATCGTTCCCCCCCTATGGCAATACTCCAGCTCCCCTCTAGATAACTTTTCTAATTTCTTCTTCCTCAGATCTACTCACCAGTCTTCTCTTTCACAAACATGAATGCAAAGAAAATTAATGGTGTAAGTGTCTCCTGCAGAACAGTCTCTTGTCTCTGTGGGACAGAAGTTACTGATGTTCTTTGGGAATCAGGGAATTCAGGGTATGCCCACACTTGTATGCTGAGCATGCAGGGATCAGTCTTTCTCCAGCCCTGCAGAATCCACATGCCAGCCCTCATGAGAAGTAAATGCCATTTCCTCCTCAGGCAGTGTTGTGAATGAGCCATTGGTGACCACTGAGCTGGTTATGCTAGGGGACTGGGATCTGCATTTTTCCCAGATGAAGCTGTACAGTGCTGTACTCAGAAAAACCAGCTTGTGCATCTTACTGCCATAATCATTGCACACATTTACATCCCATCCCCTTGTTTCTGTCTCCAAGTCAAGGTAGTTATGTGTGGCTAGACAAGAGATTCACATTTTTGAAGGAAATAGCAGCAGCAGCTTGTTAAAACCTGAAGCTGATGGATAGGAGTTAAGTGTTAAGCACACAGCTGATGAGTCTCAGACATCTAACCAGGGCTTACACTTCTCTGTTACCTTGCGTTAACTTGCAGTAGATCAGGAGAAACTCTCCAAACACAGTCTCATTACAGAAAAACTCGTGTGTGCAACAGCTGTGTCCACACTGCATCCACATGGGTCCATTGTATGGAGAGCTCTGAGGCCCAGCACTGATTTGACACTGAACTGTTCTGCTCCCTGCTGTGCTACTGTAGGTATAAGAAATTCTAAAAGTTGGTACAGATGAAGCTAGCAGCATACTATGGCCCAGCAGGACTGCCAAAGGAGCAGCATAGTTCCTTTGCCATATGCAGACACTTTTCTCAGTAGGGAGAGTAGAATTTGTAACCATTCTGTAGTTTACAAGGGCTTAGTTACTGCCCATGCAGAGCCACATCATGGCATTTAGCATCTGACTCCATTTAGGCACCAGAATCCATAGGAGTTTGGTTCCTAAAGCCCTCTGTGGATCTGGGTGAAGCTACAAGGCAGTTCTAACTGAGCTAATTTTGGTCTGTAGGCAGTGCTTGCTCAGCATGGACAGGAAACCCTGCACATTGCAGTTCTGCCTGTTTAGCAGGGTCCTATGCTGGCCACACAATTTGGAATTGTTGATGCCCACAGTTTAATCTTAATGGCAGAGATTAAGCTGTACCTTGCAGACCAGATGTCCAGAAAACTGAAAGGACCAGGAAGGCTGGCAGCAATGAGTTCTGGCCTGTACTGGTTTGCTTTTCCTTTCCACATCCTTAAATTCCAGTCTCTCTCCTGCCTTGCTGTCCATGCTACGTACAGGGGCAGGTTTCCATACGTGATCCATGTGGTTCCAGCACTACAGACAGGTAAGGGTGGCACAGGGCTAGCAGTGGCTGTGCCTCTGCTGGGAACCCCGCCTCCGAGTCCCAGGCAGATCCCAGCTTAGCTGCTGCTTTTAGGTATAGCCCAACTGTGGGTGTGCCTTGAAAGGCACACGTCGTTGGAGGTGCAGGATAAGCAATCAAATTTGCCATGCAGGCAGTGTCCCTGTAGCAATGTCATTGTTTGCTGCAAATATGCCACTCATTGCTTTCCCTTGGAGATGCAGCACTAAGCATGTCACACAGCACAGACAAGGGGCAGATGTGCAAACAAAAAAAATAGGAAGTGAAAGCTCCAGTTCTCCCCTCTTTGACGCAGGTTACCAGACGTGGCTTTGCTCCATCCCACCTTTGGGGATTTAAAGTAGCAAAGATCACATGAATCCAGCTCACAGCAGCTGACAAGGAGATTTGATCACGAATCCTCAGCATAAATCAGCCTCCAAGTCTGCTTTGGTGCATGGAAACATGCAGGGATAGGGAGTTTTTCAGTTCTTTGAAATCTTCTCCTCACATCTAGCTTCGCATGAGGACGAGACAAGGCAGGAATGGGACAGTTAGTGCTAAGGTTTCTGATGCATGGTGTGTTGCTGATCAGTCTGAGATTTATTTATTCCCCATGGAAACCTGTAGCGGGTAGCACAGACAGACAGGAAAAGATGGAAATGGAAAGGTTCTGGGACAGCAGACCACCAAAGCCTGGGGGACTGAACTGGTGGGGCAGCAGAAGAGATCCCAAGAGGAGACTTTTTGATGCCGAGTATTAGTGTGTGACGGGAGAGGGAAAGACAGGGGCCGTGGGCTGGCTAGTCACTTCAGCTGCAGCATGAAGAGGGAAAGCAGGGGCCGCAGGAACATGTCACACTCACTCTCTGAGCTGTTTGAGTTGAGGAAGTTGTCCGCGGCTGAGTTTCCTTTCCCTCTCTGCACTATTGAAACAGGAAGCTGGTGAGCTGAAGGTGCCTGATCGTTACACACAGGCAGCTCTGGCAGCTCCTCTGTTGGCATTCAGCTTTCCTCCAGCTCCAGCGATGGATCAGTGCTGGTACCACGGCAATATCACTCGTTCTAGAGCTGAAGACCTGCTCTCCAAAGTAGGCAAGGATGGCAGCTTCCTTGTGCGGGCCAGTGAGTCCATTGCTTCGGCGTACGCGCTCTGCCTGCTGTAAGTACAGCCTGCGGCCTCGCGCTTCGCACTCCTGTCCCTCTCCTGCACCCTCTCCAGCACAGAGGCAAGCAGCCGCTGCACCCACCGGGAAAGTGCAGCCGCTGCACCCACCGGGAAGGTGCAGCCTGCGTCAGAGCGTGGCTGCTTTCACCTGACTGGGACACAGCGTAGGAAAAGGGCTGGAGCAGGGCCAGGCTGAGCAAACCCATGTCCTTGTTACTGCTGTACTGCTCATGCTCCTCTCAGAGCTAATGATCAAAGGTACCGCAGATGTGCTTGACAGAAAATAACCTCTTGACCTCTTCAAGCATGTTAAAAACTTGGCCCAGGTATTTAAATTTAATAGCCCAAGTAGGGAGCTTGATAAACTCCTGGGCGCTTTTCTTGCTCTGGTTTAGCGAGTGCAATACTGTGCCCCATTCAGGAAAAGTTCCTGGAGCCGTGCACCAAACACCAGCACGGTGGTGATTCTGTCTGCATTATTAATGCAGGCCATGGGGTAAATATTTCATGTGGGAAACAGAGAGAAGTGCTGGCAGCCTCGCCACCTTCCCACCCCCCTGTTCAGGGCTGGGGACTTGGCTTTGCAAGGGGCAGGTATTATTCCTGGATGCAAGAACGCAGGGACAAGAGGAGATTGAAGTCAGCAGGTGAAGTCGGAGGCATCTGACTTTGCATTACAGAGAGATAAGATAGCTGCTGAGGTCAAGAGAGCCTCCGTGGGACCCCGCGCTGCCTGCCGGATTCCCTTTGCTGCCATTGTGCAGCAGATTAATGAAAGTATTTCATCCTTACCCCACATTAAATTGCAAGCAGGTTTCTTGGTGCAATTGCTTTCTGAAAGTATATTTCTTGCAGTCGTAAGGACGTGCTGTTTATAGCTCTGGTGTAACTGCTTGTCTCTGGGGTCAGACAGCACGGTCTGCTGCAGAGGGATTCATGGGCAGGAAAAGCCTGGGTCTGGGTCAGCGTGGATGTGGGACTGTCAGAGGGGGTGGCTGGCTAATGGACGTGTTCGCTGGGTGCAGAAAGCTGCTGCCTGTTAAGATGTTTGCAACGACACAGGGAAGAGTTTACTCTTTCTGGAAAAAGCAGAGCAAGGAGGGGGGCTGCAGGACAAGCAGGAGGAAGGAGGGACAGTCACGAAGCGTGGGCTGAGGGCTCAAGTTGCAAGCGGGGAACATTTTACTACAGTAGACTGCTGCTTTCATTGACTGTTTTTAGTATGACCTCTTTGATTTGCCTTGTAACAGGCAGGTACACGAAATATTTGTGCAAAGTAAGGGTAGGGATTGCATAGCAAGGGAAGGCGCTGTAACTAACGTGGAGTTGCAGAAGTTTTTCCATTGTAAACGCTTATGCAGCCAACTTTGAAAGCCTTTTGTGACTTGAGAGACATGGGATCAGGAAACAGAAACAATATAATGACCAGGGTTTTCTGAACCGGGAGCCAAAGGTTATGTTCTTAAATTCATTCTGTGGTGGCTAAACATGAATGGCTTGATTAAAGAAATCGGCAGCACCCAGCCTTGTCAGCCAAGAGCAGACGGATTTGTGGGGCTGGCATTAATTACAGGCTGGGAAGTGTCACAGTAACTTATGCCAAAGTTCCTAATGAGCTTATGCTGGTTTGCAGTTAGTTTGTGAAGAGGAAGGGTTAAAGGTGGTGAATAAGTCTTTCCCTCTGAATGTCGTCTTGACAAAATTGGCAGCTTTGCTGAAGCTGAAAACTTCCTCGGAGATGTATCAGTTTCAGCTGTGTCATTAACTGGAAGGGCTTTGAAGTTGGAGCTCTACAGTTACTTCTGTTTTAAAAACTGAGAGGCCGGAGACAAAGAGTGAGAGAGGAATTGAAAGCCTGACTGCAAAACGTTTTTACAGAAAAAGAATTGTGTTGTCTATTGGGCAGATCAAAGTCCAGCAAAAGCACTTATTATATCACAGGTTGAAACGGTTATTTTCTTAAAGAGCTGCTTTAGTAAAACAGAGCTGCTTTTATAAATAGAGACAATTGTGGGAGGTGTATTTATACTTTTAAGAGCGCCTCCTCTACTTTCCTGAAACTTCAGAGGAGCAGCAGAGTGCTGAAGCAGTCAGCAAATGCAGAGGGAAGGCTCCTCCCCTTGCACTGTTGTTCTCGCCTCTACTGGTCACACTACTCCATAAAAGGCCAGAGGCAAAGCCATTTTCCTCCTCCTTTCTGTGTGCCTGGATGGCTTGATCTGAGAGTTTGTCGACCTTGGGCCTTGGAGGGGAATGCCTGGATCCTGAAGTCAAAAAAAACCTCCTTAGCATTCACAGCATGTAGCACCTACACTGACACCGTTCCTCCAGGGCATCTTCTGTTGACTGTTATGTGTGAATGGCTGTAGAATTAACCAGACTTCTGAAGAAGACCCTCAAAGGCTAGCTGCAGCTTTGGGATCCCTCTAAGACACTGCCTGTGAGCTCCCATTTCCAACCCCCTGGGGTTGCAGCAGTGGGGGTGGGGCACTTAGCACCATGCAGTCCTGTTTAGGAGGTCCAGGCACTTCCAATGGGCACATCTTTACCGGTTTGTAAAGACATGTAAAGCAGGAGGGGGAAAATGCAAGTCGTGTCTCCTTTCCTCCTCTGGTTGGTTGAGAGATGACAAAGTTTTTGGTGATATATTTAAGTCTATGCTATGTTTACCACTCATGGAGTCTGAACAGTGGTTGAACAATTCTGAACTCAAGCCGGTTTTTTTTGGAGGACCTGGAATGTGACAGTAAATGGAACCATATAACCTGACAGTCAGGATGCTGAGGAGAGGAAGCTGAAGGGTAGAAATGGAATAGGAATCCCTGTCGCCTCCATCCACATGCACTAAATTAGGCAACTGCTAAAGAGAATCCATGCTTTTGATCCTAGGAAGTGCTCCTCCCTGCTTTTGTCTTACCCAGCAGTCCTCCGTTTCTTGCTGTTCCTCTGATCTTACCTGTCCTCAGTTTAAACCTCTATACAATAATGATGACAGCAGCCTCCTACGGCCTGTGTGAAGTTAACAAGGAGGGGTCTTTCTGTGATGTAAGAGCAATTGAGCTGGTTATCACTTTCATAATCTACACACAACAAGAATTTTCTCTCATCGGTTCCAAGAGCAGTTCTGCTTAGCCCTCTTTGCATATCAGCAAGAGGAAATGGTGAAAGAGAACTGCTCTGACAGATAAAACCAAAACCCCTATTCTTCCTTGGGGTATATACTCAAGTGGTGTTGATTGCCCTGGACATAGTGAAATTAGCAGCGTTGTGGCAATCCAAAGCAGTTGGGAATCATGTCTTTGACTTCCAGCTCTGTACCAGATCCTCAGATGTGTGTCTGTGAAATGGTCTTACATTGCTGAGTGAAACGGTACTGAGCTCTGGCAGAAGTTCTAATTTTTCTGTGTTCTTTCCATTAATGACATCAGAAGATACATGTGTATCATGGAGTACTGCGTCCAGTTCTGGAGCCCCTATTACGAGAGGGATGTGGAGATGCTGGACCGTGTCCAGAGAAGGGCCACAAGGATGATCAGAGGGCTGGAGCACCTCTGCTATGAGGACAGACTGAAAGAGTTGGGGCTGTTCAGTTTGGAGAAGAGGAGGCTCCCGGGGGACCTTATTGTGGCCTTCCAGTACTTGAAGGAGGCCTACAGAAAAGCTGGGGAGGGACTTTTTAGGCTATCAGGTAATGACAGGACAAGGGGGAATGGAGCAAAGCTGGAGGTGAGGAGATTCAGACTGGATGTGAGGAGGAAGTTCTTCACCATGAGAGTGGTGAGGCCCTGGAATGGGTTGCCCAGGGAGGTGTTTGGGGCCACTTCCCTGGAGGTGTTTAAGGCCAGGCTGGATGAGGCTCTGTCCAGCCTAATCTAGGGTAGCGTCTCCCTGCCCATGGTAGGGGGGTTGGAAGTAGATGATCCTTGTGGTCCCTTCCAACCCTGACTGATTCTATGGTTTTATGATTCTATATGGATTTATGACAAAATCCTCCAAACATCCTGGAAAAACTCAGATCTGACTGATGAATAATTCACTTTCATGTCCAAACGCTCTTTGTGATTCCTTGTGCAAGGATGCTAAAAATCCTGGAGGTGTCTCTTTCTCTCTCCTGTGTGGGGTGATTCTGAGGCACGTAATGAATAGACACACAGCATAGTTGTAAAAGAGATGGAGATGTTTCACTCATCTGCTTTATCTCCCTAGCTGCTGGACCGACCTCAGCCCACATTTCATGACAATTCTACAAGTAATGTTATGTCTGTATCTCCAGATTCACATGTACAGTGTGCATCCACACCAGGACAGCAAGATGATGTTTAAGATTCGTGCAAGGAAATGTGCCTAACAATCAGCTGTCTTACTGTGATTTAGGTGAAATTTTATATATATGATAGATAGAGAACATCTTAGGAAGAAGTTCTACATGGAAAGAGTGATTTCCCATTGGAACGAGCTGCCTGGGGAGGTGGTGGAGCCCTTGGAGATGTTTAAGAGGAGGCTGGATGAAGCACTTAGTGCCATGGTTTAGTTTATTAGAAGGGTTAGGTGATAGGTTGGACTCAATGATCCTAGAGGTCAGGTCTTTTCCAACCTGGTTAATTCTGTGATATATATATGTATATATATATGCACATATATATATATTTTTAAAAAAATTTTTTTCCCCCCCAGTAAAAGCCAACGCATTTACTTACCTTTCTTTCTACTCATTCATTGCTGATTTTGGCCCTGTGTCTTTGAGATTTCTGCTTTTCATTCCATCCTGAGATGCCCTCTCTACTGACAGCTAGAGCCATTCAGCATTATGATGCATTTTCTTTCTTTCTGGGCATAAGATGAGTTGAGTAACTCCCTCTGAGGCTGATGCTGATACCACTTTCTGCAGTGACATCTGCAAACATGTCTCACTGACCAGGAACACATCAGGTTTGTGTTAGTTCACAGACTCCAGGGAAAGAAATAAAGAGACATGTTTAAACCACTTGTGCACAAATCCATCTATGCCTCTTGGGATCTTCCAATACCTTTTCTTGCTTGGACAGGTGCTACTGTGGGATTCCCTTCTGGACATGCTCTAACCATAGCTCCTCTGATCTGTTCCAGGTTCCGGAATTGTGTTTACACCTACCGAATTCTGCCTGATAAAGAAAATAAGCTAATAGTCCAGGTAAGCCATGCTGTGTACCACTTGAGCCCACAATAATACACTTAAGACTACTCACTGCTTTTTTTTTTTTTTTTCAAAGTAGTTCTAACACCAAGAGAAAAGGGTTATATGGAGTAAAACTAATGCCCCTGGCCAGCACAGTGCTAGTGTCCATTCCACTGCTATGGAGATTTTAGTGTCTATTCCACTACTATGGCCACCAGCACACCATTTTAATGTATGTGCCTTCATTTCAGCAGCACTGCCTTTTGTCCACCTCAGCCCGTGGAATGCCTTTTACTCTGAGGCCAGCTTCTTACCATGGGTCTTTTCAATCTAAAATTGCAGCACAATTTACCTGCACTCATGTGTAGACATGGTGTTTCAGGACGTGGTTTAGTGGGCACAGTGGTGTTGGATTTAAGGGTCTTAAAGGTCTTTTCCAACTGCAACGATTCTGTGATTATTGGACTACTGCTAGATGCAGACGGTGTTATTATGAGTGCGTGGGATCTTTCTCAATTAAATCTTTTGACATCTACTGGATTTCTTACAGAAGTATGATCTGCTTCGCATCATGCTGATTTGTGAGACTTTTTTGAGATCTGTCTTGTGATTCTGAAGGATCTTTCTCCTTTGTATGTTGTGGGAAGCAGAGGGGCTGTGGTGGAGTACCTTTGTATGCTGGATTGCCAGGAGGTGTAGTTTGTGTATCAGAAGTAAGCCAAATAAAGCGTGTTGTTAAGTGGTGATTTGAAGACACACGACCTCCCATTTTCTGCTGCTTTATTCCAGTTCTGTGGGAGAGGCAGAAGAAGGGGGCTGGCCTCTTCTGGCAAGAGAGAAATGCAGTGAGAGTTGTAACAGAGGCACAGAGCAAAATAGTCTCATGTTGCTGGCTGCTATTCTTGGTACCTTGTTCCAGCTGGGCCACAATTTTTGGCTCCTTGTCTGACATTTAAATAAAACCAAAGCTATTTAATGTGTATTAAAAGATCAGGTTTTTTAAAAGACTGCCTCTCCTGTGCAAAGATGTAAAAGCTGTTAAATAGGAAAGAGTCTTGACATTTTAAAAAAATCCTACTACTATCCTACTAATCCTATGGAATTAAAACAAGTGTTAAATTAATACAACGATTAATAGATGCTTCTCATTTCTGGGTTAAAAAAAACAAACAAACAAACAAACAAGAAAAAACCCCCAAAACAACAAACCAAACAAAATACCTGAAACCATAGGGAAGATTCAATACTAAATCCTGAGGTTAGTCTGTATCAGTTATAAATGTAGGCCCTGGTCGTGCAGTGTGACCTGTTTTGCCTGCAGAGTGCTCCTTCCTGAAGCTAACTAAGCTGTCTTCCTGCCCAGCGCTGGGCTCTTGTCTCTCAGGCTTTTTCCATGGTGACAGAAGGTTTAGAAGGTAGCATAATGTCACAGCTACATGCACAGCAATTGGGATATGACAGTTGCTACACATTTATTTTTTTTTTTTGAGTCTTGGAGAGTAGTGGGATAATACTTAGGGTCATTTTTTTTTCCATGGTTAAATTAATTATTGAAGTACAAGTGCCAGAGAGGAAGGTGCAGAATATTTTTGCATTCAGAGGTGCATATTTTTGCATTCAGGCTGAATTAAAAAAAAGATTTGCATACATCTTTCCAGCGTTTTGTGGCATGCTGTGTGATCTGCTATTTAGTTTCTACATCTGCTCAACAGCACTGAATCATAGAGTTCTTTCACAGCTGGAAAAGACCTTTCAGGTCATTGAGTCTAAACCAGTATCTAACTTTACCAAGTCTGGGGCTAAACCATGTTCCTCAGTACCCTATCTCTGTCTCCTTGAATCACCTCCAAAGATGGGGATTCAACCACCTCACTGGGGAGTCTGTTCCAGTCTTTGAGAATCCTTTCAGGGAAGAAGTTTCTTCTAATATCCAACCTAAATTGCCCTTTGGTGCAACTTGAGGCCATTTCCTCATCCTGTCACTTGTTACTAGGGAGACGATACCAACCCCCACGTTGTTACAATCTCCTTTCAGGTAGTTGTAGAGAACAAGGTCTCCCTTCATCTTCCTTTTCTCCAGAATGAACAACTCCACTTCCCTCAGCCGTTTTACAGAAGACTGTTCTCCAGACCCTTCACCAGCTTTGTTGCTCTTTTCTGGACCAGTTCCAGCACCTCAATGTCATTCTTGTAGTGAGGACCCCAGAAAGCCAGCCAAGTACTCAAGATATGGCCTCACCAATGCTGAGTCCCTTCTATTCAGGGACTGCTGATTTTTTTCCCCTCCATTACTTGAGATTTCAAAATATAGGCAAAGAAGCCCATTGTTTGGTTGAACTGAACTTGCATCATGCTGATGAAGAAGGTGGGGGGAGGAGTAACAAAACCCTCTTGAAACACAAGAGCTGTAAAAGTGAGTAGAGAGCATTATCCTTTGGCTGAGAACAATTAATTGCCAAGATATCTCTGTGAGCCTATGTTGTGGAGGTAGGGAATTAATGTGGCTGAGTCAGGAATTATAAAAATAGAATTATTTTCTTTCCCTGAAAACCCCACCCCCAAACTGTAGACAGAACTAATTTAGATTTAGCTACAGGCTCAATTCGATTGGGAAAATCTTCAAAGGGTGCTATGGGCAAGTTTAAAGATTCAGAAACTCAGAAAATGGAAAAGGCTAAGCTACTAACACAGCTCTTACCCCACTATTAATCGGGCTGAGCAGAGAATTAAGGGAACAGCAGCTTTAATCACAGCACTGAGATAGGTATTTCATGATGATGCCTTGCTGGATTCTCTGCGGCTTGGCTGATTCTGACTGCAAGTAATATCCAATGGGAAATCCAATGGCAAAATCCATGGCGGGTGGAAAGGCTGCCAAACTCAGTGCTATCTCAAAAATATGGTTTCCACAAGACAGAGATTTGTGGAAGCCACACTGCTTCAGCAGTGACAGGGGAGAACCAAACTGCTAGGGTCTCCCCTCGCCAGAATAGCAGCCAGGAAGTTGGCTGCAGTAGGGTCCCAGAGTACCCAGGTCCAGGTGCCACCAGCAGCTCTCTCTCAAATGGACCTCAGGACTTGCCAAGGTTGCAAGACTGCACAGTATGGTGCAGAATCTGGGGACCTTCCAAAGCAGGGATGGTGCAAAACAGGAACTCTTCAAGGCAGGGGCTCTGTCAAAGCAGGGAACCTTTCCAGGAGGGAACTCTTTCCAGGCAGGAACTCTCACAAATTGGGAACTCTCATGCCTTTCCCCTTGCTCTGTTTGCCAATTGATACTGTGTGCGAAGCACCCAGCCAGCCACCAGCTCCATCCCCAGTGTGGGCTTCCACACCAGTCAGCACACATGCGGAGAAAGGAGCCTTTTGCTGTTCCCCTTCAAGCCTGCAGGGCAGGGTGGGGGGGAAGCAGTTTTTGTGGCTTCTTCTCGTCCCTATTCAAACCTGCAAGGAGTGGGGGAGAAGGAAGGAATTTTGAGTGCTCCAGAGCAGCCTAAGCATTCTAAAAGCAGTGCAGCATTTAGAAGCCAAGAAGAGAGCAAGAAACAGAGATCGAGGAGCGGGGCCATGGGGCTGGAAATCAGCTGTCTCTAACATAGGGAAGCTCCTGCCTCCCTATTGGAAAGTCAAAGCTGGGGTTCCTGACTTTCTTCTGTGTGAAACCATATCTGATTTTCTATGGCTAAGATACTGAGGCATAATTAATGTAGGGTTGTTGAAAATTTGGGGAGTAGCTGAGTATAAACATGTCTGTGTAAAGTGGAAGAGGAGCAAAGGAATAATTTGGAACCACAAGAGCAAACTGAACTCTAAAGCCAGAAAGAAAGACCCTGTCATTTCTCAGTGGCAGCTAGACAGCATCTTCATTTATGCTCCTAGACTATCAGATAACACTTCACAGAGCATTAGCAGGATCAAGCACCTACCTCATGCCACTCTGTCTGAGAGCTGAAGGGAGATATTCTGATGTCAACATTGCACAGACTGGGCTGCCATGAAAGAAGCCCTTGGGAAAAGCAATTGACAGAGTCTCAACCTAGTAGTTGTGGGAGCAGCTCTAGCTTGTTACTAAAGGTGGGGTGTTTAGAAACTTAGGGCAGATTTTTAGTAGCTCTGGTGTCATGGACAGATGTTACAACATTGTGCTGTATCCTTCTGTGCTGTGGCACATCCTGGCCTCTGAGTTTGAGGAAGGTGCAGACTCCCAACACTTTCCCATGGGCATGAGCTGATGCTTTAGCTCAATCATGTAACATTCCCATTCCATGAGCCAAAGATTGAACTAGGTATGTATGTCCACCACCTCAGGGCTCAGGCCTCACCTGACCACTGCTGCTTCTTTCCGGCAAGGGCTCCCTTTCCGTCTCCTTCTTGCCAGCCTGTTTTGGGGTGTTGTTTTTTGTTTTTTGGGGGGTTTGTGTGTGTGTGTGTTACTCTAAAGTTCACTCTCTCGTTCATTCTCTCTCACTCACTTCAAGTTGTGGACCAGCCTTGAAATGTTGTGCACTGCCAAAGATGGAGGCTTCAGCCACCCACAATGCCTTGAATGGTGTTCGTGTGTTTTGGCTGCTCTGCAAGACTGGGCAGAAATAGAGCTTGGCTTCAGCAGGGGTAGGAGCCACTTTACGTTTTCAAGCAAGCTGGAAGGTTTTAAAGAATGCACTCAGGTGAAATGTTTCATTTTGATGGTTATCTTTGAAGGAGTTGCCACAGTGTTGCCAGGATGTTGAGGAAAACTTATTTCAAATGGAAAAAGTGGATCTTCCTTTTGATAAAGTCCAGATAAGCAATTTTCAACCTTTCACTTTTGTTATTAAATTGATGAGAGGGCAGTGCCTTGCACAGCACATGTGCTGAACTCTTAATCCCTTTCCTTTCCTTTCCTTTTTTTTTTTTTTTTTTTTTTTTTAAACTTTGTGCAAAACCTTTTGACCAGCTCTGGAGTTTAGCAGTTTCTGTGGATTGTATATTGATGCTAGAAGGAATCATGGAAAGCTGATCTGTCTTCTTCTCACACTGTTTAAGACGCTCTCTTACAGTATGGAAAACATTAGTATTTTTTAATGTTACTGCCTGTCTTTTTCTTTCCACTTCACCTTCCTGTACTGTTAGACTTGCCTGGCTCCTTGACAGAAAGCAGCTGTGTGCTCTGCACAGTGGGTAAATGTGGGAGACACTAATTTTGCAGTTCTAGTGTCAGATCATCACTTCAGTGAGCATGAGGACTGCTTGCTCTTGTGTTGAGGGCTTTTAAAAAGCTGCGAGGGCTTTCAAAAAGTTACTTATATTTGTACTTACTATGTGTTGCAAATGGAGGGTCTAACACTATTTACTTGTAGGCTTTGCTGACCTGGGTGAAAATTGGAGATGCCCTGGTTTTACAGCGAGTGATTTTGAAATATTTTTTAAAATTATTTTCTTGTAATTTTTTCTGGTCTGAGGCAAGCTGTGTGCAACAGGAAACAAATGGTGAGATGTGAGCAGTAAGAAAGCAGGCCAGCAGCTGTGACTCACTGTATCAGCTGACACTGAAGCTGTAGGTTACCAGTGTGCTCGCAGCACTGGCTCCCAGAAGGTGGGAGAGCTGATAAATACTACTTGTGGGGTTTCCTGCTGAAAACTCTGCTCCAGCACACTTCCAGAAATGCGTTTTAGGTGGAACATCTGGATTAGTGCTCTGCATATGTGTTGGACCATGCAAACTCCAGAGGTCCCTTCCCACCCACTAATTCTATGATTGATTCTGTAGGTTGGCTAAATACGCCAGAATGACCAAAATCCTCTGTCCTGGGATGGGCAGGAGACACAATGAGAGGACTGCCCATTGGCGTCAGCCAGTTGGCAGGATTGTCCCTGCCTCTAGGCAGTTTGTTCTGAGTTCTGTTTATGAGTGCTCCAGGGTGGAGCTCAGTGTGAAAGCTTCATCCGGCGCTCTAACCTGGTCTCAGAGTGCAGACATACTGCTGCCCATCCTGCCAGTAGGATCTGATAAGAGCACGAGTTGAGGTCAGTTCCTGCATTTCTGGTGTCACTGCCGTTGTCACCAAGGTCAGAGGCAGCATCTCACTGTGACATGTGTCCTTTGTGAGCCTTTTACAGAAGGATGCAAACTTTTTGTTCTGTCTGATACTGGACTGGAATCGCAGTTTGCTGTGCTGCTGATACGTGTAGCTAAGAAAAGTTCTCCTGTAGTGAGGATTTTATTACTTGCCTTGGCTTTTGCTGATCTATCCATATCTGTTCAAAACCTTTCTACTGGGAAATTACACTTGAGCTTGGTTCAGTGAGAGAATGCAAAGCAAAATCTTTTGGGTGATGCTCACCCATTCACAACATTGCAGCCACTTGCAGCTTCTTTCACACAGCTGAGTAAGGGTTTTGTACTTGCTCAAAATGGTGTCAAAACCCGTGGTGTCTAGTGAGGAAGGGGCAGATCTGCTCCAAACATCACTAGCAAGCTGCATGAAGATTGTAAGATACAAAGAGGTGTCGGGCACTGTTGGCATCCCTGACCCAGGTGTCTCACCAAGGAGGATGCTTGTTGAGCTGGGACACAGTGACTGCACAATCTCCCCCTCTGTGTACACCAGTGGGCAGGGGTGTGTGTATTTGGGCTGGTGTGCTGCCGAGGTGAGAGAGGTGAGCGCCACATGCTGCATGTCAGCGTCCCTGGGAGTTACTGGCGGGCAGCAGCACCTGTGCTGTTGCAGGGGAGGGGAGGCAAAGTTGCCTGAAGGACCAAAGGGCACAGAGGGCTTGAAAGGAGTAGGAACCAGAGAGGAGGTCACCAAGGGAAAGAACCAAGAGGTACAGCTCAGTCTTAAGATGAAACAGTCCTAGCAGAGTTTTGGAGCTAGGGGGACACCACCACCACCACCCTACCCCCCAAGAGCTCATCAGTGTGCAGAGCCGCAGAGTCCCTGTGGAAAAGGTGAGATCTTTGCATAATAGGAAAGCTAATGCTGGCAGTGGAACTGATTTCAGCTGAGTAACTTTCTACCACAGAAAACTTGTTGTGTTTGGTACTGAAAATGGTACCAATGGTTAAGGAAACACATTTCTAGTATGCCCAAATACAGAATTTCATGTTGTTAAGCCTAATTTTATTACTAAAAATGGTAGACATTAAAAACTGAATACATTTCAGTATAATTTAATGCTGATTTAAGTCAGTTTATAAAACTCTTTACAGCCTTTACACATAGGACGGAAAATAATTTGCAGTCAGAGCTTAGAAAAATCTGTGCATTTCATGTTTCTGCCAGCCATCCAAATCTGTTTATAGAAGGAAAATGTTTCTTCCTCTGTTTGCATCAGAGACAGGAATAAACATAATGCATTTCACAGCATTTGAAAAACTGAAAGAAACAGCATTTAATAAGAGAACTGTGTGTTTCATGAAACATGCACATTCCTGCTACTGAATCTCTCCGTATACAAAATTCTTGATCCAAACAAACCATATCCAGGTTTTGTGTAGTTTGAACCCTTCCCAAACGTTCCCAGCTTCCTGAATTACTTTTTTTTTAAAGTTCCCAAAAGATGGTTTAAAGCAGGTTAAAGTAAACTTTGTTTTTCAAGCTTAAAAAAATTAACCCAGGTATTTGAAAGCTAATGAAGTGAAAGTTCTTTTCTTTTTAACGGGATGTGCTTTCAGATAAAATTTCACTTCAAAGAACCATAGAATGCATTGGGCTGGAAGTGACCTCCAAAGGTCATCTAGTCCAACCTCCCTGAAGTAAGTAGGAACATCCCAAATTAGATCAGGTTGCTCAGAGTTCCTTCAAGCCAGACCTTGAACGTCATCAGGGATGGGTCCTCCACCACCTCTCTGGGCACTGTATTCCAGTGTTACACCATCCTCATAGTCAAGAACTTCTTCCTAGTGCCCAATCTAAACCTACCCTGCTCTGGTATAAAACCATTGCCCCTTGAGGTATCACTACAGGTCCTTGTAAACAGTGCCTCCCCCAGCTTTCTTGCAGGGCCCCTTCGGGTACTCGCAGGCTGCTATAAGATCTCCACATTGCCCTCTCGTCTCCAGGCTGAAGAACCCAAACTCTCTCAACCTGTCTTTGTAGGAGAGTTGCTCCAGCCCTCTGATCATTTTTGTGGTCTTCCTCTGAACATGCTCTATGAGGTCCATGTTCTTTCTGTGTTGAGTGCTCCAGAGCTGGACACAGTACTTCAAGTGAGGTCTCAGCAGAGCAGAGTGGCAGAATGCCCTCTCTCTGTCTCCTGGCCACACTTCCTTTGATGCAGCTCAGGATGCTGTTGGCCTCCTCAGCTGCAAGTGTGCCCTAATGGCTCATGACCAGCTTTTCATTCACCATTACACATAAGTCCCAGACAGCTTCTCCAGCAGCAAATATACTTTAGGAAGTTCTTGCTCTCCTCTCTCCCCCTAAAAGACATTGCCATCTCAAATGAACTCTTTCTGTGGGCATGTTTTAAAGGAAGGAGTAGTAACAGAATCACATAATTATTTTGGTTGGAAGAGACCTCTAAGATCGTCAAGTCTAACTATCAATGCAACACCACCATGCCCACTAAACAATGTCATGAAGTGCCATGTCTATATGTTTTTTAAATACCTCCAGGGATGGGGACTCCACCGCCTTTTGGGGCAGCCTGCTTGACCACTCTTTCAGTAAAGATATTTTTTCCTAATATCTAAACTTCCACTGGTACAACTTGAGGTTGTTTCCTCTTGTTCTATCCCTTGTTACTAGGGAGAAGAGACCAATATCTACCTAACTTCAACCTTCTTTCAGGGATTTGGACCTGCTCCAGCAACTCAGTGTCCTCTGCTCATGGACTTAGAACTATAGAAAGGGCTCTTTTGTTGTTTGAAATAGACTTTACAAATTAGCTACAGTCTGTGCTTGAGAGGCCAAATGTACAATACTAATTGAGACCAATACCTTGGGCTCATACCTTAATATCTTCAGGACTAGCAACATGAAAACTTTCCTGAAATTATAAACCTTCTCCAGCACAAGAGGAAAAATAACTGGAAACCTATGCAACCAACTTTATCAAGAAGAAAATGTTACCATTTTTCAGTAATTTGATGGATGATAGCTTTAATACTATCTGTCACATAGCATTTAAACCATTTGATTGTCTTATTGTATTTTATACTTCCAAAGACTCTGATGAAGCTTCATAACTGAATTTAAAGTATTCAGGGAGACAACAGAATAGAATAGAATAGAATAGAATAAGAATAGATTAAGCCAGGTTGGAAGAGACCTCCAAGATCATCCAGTCCAACCTATTGCCCAGCCCTATCCAATGACACTAAGTGCTCCATCCAGTCTTTTCCTGAACACCTCCAGGAATGGTGACTCCACCACCTCCCTGGGCAGCCCATTCCAATGACAAATCACTCTCTCTGGGAAGAACTTCTTCTGAATATCCAGCCTGTACCTCCCCTGGCACAACTTGAGACTGTGTCCCCTTGTTCTGTTGCTGGTTGCCTGGGAGAAGAGACCAACTCCCACCTGGCTACGACCTCCCTTCAGGTAGTTGTAGACAGCAATGAGGTCACCCCTGAGCCTTCTCCTCTCCAGGATAAATAACCCCAGCTCCCTGTGCTCCAAGCCCCTCACCAGCTTTGTGGACCTTCTCTGGACACATTTCAGTACCTCAACATCAGTCTTGAATTGAGTGGCCCAGAACTGAACGCAGTACTCAAGGTGTGGCCTGACCAGTGCCAAGTACAGGGGAAGGATAACCTCCCTTGTCCTGCTGGCCACTTTATTCCTGATATAGGCCAGGAATTTTATTTCCCAGCTGTGTAGTAATGAAGCACTGTACTTTAGTTGCTTCTGTGCTTTGAGGGATGATGGGTCACAGAGTAGTCATATTTATGCAAGCCTAAAGTTGTTTTCTCCAAGAAAAAGAAGCTAACATATAGTTGGTACTTTGTGAGACTTTTTGTCCTGCTCATTTAGGATAGGGAAGTCTTGGAAAACAATACTATTTGGTTTCTTTACCGTAAGTCTTACAGCAAGTGTCATTACCATCTGTGCAAAATCAGTTCTGCACTTGTTACTGGCAGGGTGATGCCCTCTCTTCTTCTGAGATGTGTCTTGATTTGCTGAGGAGATGTATTATTGCAGGCTGCATTCCCCATTCAGAGATAGAACTCATCTGGTAGGTCACAAGTAGTAGTCAGGCTCCAGATAGATATTGCTTACTTGATCTGCTCTGCAGCCTTAGGGAATGGGACCTACAGACCCTATGTGTGCTTCAATTTATTGCTGATATGGACATAAAATATAAAGATACGATCACCTTTAAATAACAGCATGTTCAATTTAAAGTATTGTCCTAGATTAACTTGATTTAGGTAACTGGTGTTTGTTCCACCAATACTTTTCAAGCTTACCTTTTGGTTGAAAGCTGTTTAATGAAGCTTTAAAAGAAATTTAGAATCCCTTAGTTTTCAGATTGCTATGCAAAATGCAAAACATGCAAGGCTTGATTTCAAATGCTGAGATGATTTAGGGAAATGAAAAAAGCTTTAGCAAAGATAGCTCCGACTCAGTTATCTCAGAGTCTCTCTGACAATGAAATCACAATGTGGCTTTCGGTTGTTCCCAGACCTTTGCCCTGCTGTCTGACTTCTTTTGCCTTCACTTTGTAACTGCAAAAGTCTAAGTTTGTTCTCTTCTGTTCCATGCCAGGGCTCTAAAGTTCTCCTTTCCCAGTGTTTTAAAAGATAACACACAGCACATCTGGGTGCAGCAAATACCATGGGCAAAGTCTAGCAAAGCTTTTGAAGGTCTGAAGTTGCTCTGTGTTAGAAAGCTGTTAAGCCTGAATGGAAATTCCCAGATAACTTTGCATTAGATCTCATTCTCCAAAAGCTGACAGGGATGTAGTGACCTGTGCTGTTTAAAAGTCTTAGCATAAAGTATCCTTTGTGATGGAACAGTGCAGAACTCACATGCAGGAAGTGCTGGTTGTTCACAGAGGCTCTAAGTAACCTTTCCAGAAGTTTGTCTTCATTGTATTTGAGGTGCATTAAGAAGAGTGTGGCCAGCAGATTGAGGGAGGTTCTCTGGTCTGTGGAGGACATGGAGTACTCCACATGTCCTCCACAGACCAGAGGACATGGTCTGTGCAGCACATGGAGTACTGTGCCCAGTTCTGGGATCCTCAGTTCAAGAGAGACAGGGAACTGCTAGAAGAGTCCTGTGGAAGGTCAGGAAAATGCAGAGGAAACTGGAGCATCTCTTTTTATGAGGAGAGGATGAGAGTCCTGGGGCTGTTTAGTCTGAAGTAGAGGAGATGGAGAGGGGATCTTCTTAATGTCAATCAATAGCTAAAGGGTGGAGATAAAGAGGATGAGGATGGGCTTTTTGCAGTGGGACCCAGTGACTAGGACAAGGGGCAGCAGACACAAACTAGAACACAGAAGGTTTCATTTGGACTTGAGGAAAAGCTTCTTTATGATGAAGATGCCAGAGCCCTGGAGCAGGCAACCCAGAGAGATTGTGGAATCTCCTTCTTTAGAGACTTTCCAAACCCACCTGAATGCCGTTCTGTGCAACCTGCTCTAGCCAAGCCTGCTCTAGCAGGGAAGTCGAACTAGATAACCTTCAGAGGTCCCCTCCAACCCACACCATCCTGTAATTCTGTGAATCTGTATGCCACAGCCTTCTACATGCAAAACCAGAAATGTTGAGTTGGGTTTAGTTTTAAGGGGCAGACTTAAAAAAAAAACAAACAAAAAACTTAACATCACATCAGCTATTTTATTCCAGAAATGCAGTTCAGGAGAGAACATAAAAGGAGAGAGTTTGAAGGTTGTTTTTTATTTTGTTTTTCTTTTGTTTGCGGTTAGTTTTGTTAAATGATGGTGCTTCTTCAGGCTGGAGTCTGTATGTGTTCAGTTAGCAGGTATTGGCTCAGTGCTCACTTCTGATTGAGTAAGGGTTTGTCTTACTCATGCAGTAAGTGAATGAAATAAGGAACAGTCTCTTGAAAGAAAAAAAAAAAATAGAGAACAGTTGGTGTAGCTTGAAGCCTGAGAAATTTTGCAGGCTGAAGACAGGAAGCTGTAACACTAAGGTGCACACCCTTCTCTGTGCACAGTTTATGGTTTTCCATCATACAATCCCAGAAAGCTGGGCATTATCATATAGCAAATGCATCTGGCTTACATGCACCTTCTGCCTGCATTGCTCTGCTCCAGCAGTGTATCGTCAATAAGTACAACAACTTCTTTAATAGTATATTTTCTCTTTTTCACTGGATACTTTATGGAATTCTTGCCTATTTAGTGCTCTGCGTCTGTTGCAACTGCGATTCATTCAGCACAGATGAGAAGAGGGAATGCAGACTATGGATCCTCTACTGTCTGCCTGCATGGGTTAGAGGAAATTCCCAGAAATGTTCTATAGAACTGACATGAACTGAAAGATCTTGCCCTGCCATGCAGGCAGAGACAGTATAGGCATGCCTTCACCTGTCTCAGGGTAAAGTTCTTATTTGTAGATCTTCAAACCCCACAACTGTTGTCTGGGGATGTACTTATTGCCTTCTACAGAAGGAAAAGTTGGAGGACACTTGTGAATTTCCACCACAAAGCAACCTGCAGTGAGCACTGACAAAATCAAAATGATGACCTCCACAAACTGCCATCAGAAAGGACGTCTATGTTATGTTTTCTGTCTTGGCTTCCCTTCAAGCTTGTGTTGGTAATCCCTAGCGATACATACATTATGAAGGAATGAAAATAAATTTTCATTTAAGTGCTGATGATTTTCAATGGAAAACCAAAAAGCACAAGTTTGTGATAGAATTACAATCGTTGTTAGAAGTCGCGTACTTCAAAACTTTTACTTAAATTCTACCCACACACTCCAGAAGTGTTTTAAAAATTGCATCAGATTCCCATGGATCTGCAGTCCTTCCTCATCCACCACCAAATCATCTGACTTACACCCTATACCTAAATTTAACACCAGTCCCCCATATTCTGTCATGGAACCATACTTTTGTTTGCTTGTGGTTGATGTAGATCTTATTTATTACAGAGAAATGCTGAAAGCGTTTGTTGCTCAGAGACTTTCTCTTGATCCTACAAGTTGGATCATAAGATGCTGTGTTGCTAAGATCTTTTCTGATGGTTAGAGTTTGAATGTTTTATTTATCATGAAGGAGTACCTCAAGTACAGGGTGTTGTTGCCTCCCACAGTTGCTTGGTGTTCTTACTAGCTTGTGTCTAACTATATTAACTAGNTTTTTTTTTTTTTTTTTTTTTTTTTTTTTTTGTGTGTGTGGATTGTGGAGTGCTGTATCAGGGGTCCTTAAGCAGGCAGGATGTGAATGCATTAATTTTATGAGCTGTGTCTTTATATTGTGGGAGAATGCTGGTTCAAAAGACTTCTTTAGGTCCTTTACCTTCCAGAACTTCTAATGTATTTTCCTTTAGGATGTAGAATTTTAACAAGAAACTTCAGATAAAAACTTGGCATCATCCAGCTATACTCTGCTGAAGACTTCTCTCAATTTTCCTTCACTTCAACCAACTCTTAATTTGCAAGTGTCCCTGTTCTGCTATGGGAGCACTTCCTATCTGTGAACATGACCGATCTTCAGGCTGCCAAAATGAAGCCTGAGTGGGATCATGCAGAGATAAACTCTTGCAAGGCCAGGAGAAATCTCAAGTGACAGTCAGGATCTTTTTAAAATTAATCTGGCGTGGCCTCACATTCTACATATAGAGTCAGCATTTGAAACTGAGCATGAGGAAAATACATTGTGCTTCCCAAGTCTTTTTTATGACATTGAGGAGAGGAAAAAGTAGGATGGCCATGTTGACTGAAATTGGTCCTGAGGAAACTCAAGTTTTAACCTAGAGTCGCACTGTAGCAGACAATTTGGAAGTGAAGCCATAGCATGCCCTCCTGCCCAGCTAGCAATGGAGAAAAAAAATGCCCATAGGGTCTTGGCAGCCTTGTTTTCAGACAGCATCAGTGGGATTCACATTTCATACAGGTATGGCAGGCAGGCAAGGAAGTGAGCACTGAACTTTAACAGATGTTCTGTGCACACCAGAGTGAAAGAGAGTGAAAACTGGTTTGAGTGCCCATTATTTTATATGTGTAAGAAGGAACTGTGAATGACAGTAATTCATATGCTGTGACAGTAAGTCAGTATTACTCTTGAAGAAATGGAACTTGTGGTAGAGGCAGTACATAATAGTATCCTTCAGTTGCACTTGAGGAGCAAAGGGAATTTTATAGAATGGACAACATGGTACTTTTCCTTCCTTCCCCCCCCCCCCCCCCCCGCACTTTTTTTTTTTTTTTTTTTTTT
>VWZI01000951.1:869439-940843 GCA_013396835.1 Psilopogon haemacephalus | reverse complement strand
TGTTTGAATGTCTAGTTTTCAGCCAAGAACACAAGCTAGAAGTAATTTATACTTTGCTGTTGTTAAATTGCAATTCTTTGTTTCCCTCCGTGAATAATCTCTTTCTGAAATTCTGAAGCCCTCTTTCCCAGAACTCTCTGATCTCCATGATTTTCACCCAAGGTCTTAAAAGTAAAAGGCCACTGTAGCAGAAGTGACGTGAATAAGTAAACTTGAGCATCAAGACCAAACCATAGTAGAATAAGCCAAGAAAGCTTTCATCACCTTTCATCTTTATTCACCATCCATTCTCTCCAAAATTAATGAAGTAATTTACAACTGCACTTACACTGTGCCATTCTCCAGAAATTCAGGTGATTTTTTTTTCCAGGTGAGAAGGTGCTCCTCTGGCCACCTGCCAACATCCCCTACCCAGGTTCCCTGGATTCCTCCCTTCGCCTCTTCCCTTGTGCTAAGTTCTTCTGCTGAAGGCTGTCTCACTGAGCTTTACCCAGCATCTAGATGCTCCTGTCAGCTTCCAGATTCCCACCATTTATTATGTCTATGTCTTTACAGACCATCTGTGTCATAGGATCCCCTTTTTCCTTGCTTCTCTCCCTTCTTGCTCCTAGTTAGCCCCATTTCTTCCTAGCCCCACTTGTGATCAAAACAGAGTACATTTCTCGGTGGCTGATATTTTAGGAAGTCGCTGTTTCTCCCAGCTGTGATTCTCTGTCAATGATCCCTTTGCTGTGAAATGCTCCTGAAATTACTTAGCACAAAATTTGATCCAGAAATAAGAAATGTTTTCTAACAAATCGCAACTAGGTTGTTTTAAAAAAATAAAAGTTGACCAGGGATTTCTTAGCTTTTAGGTTCAGCTCTTTAGTGAAATATAAAAGCTTTGCTACATGAGAGCCATACTAAATTTTAAAAAACACCATGTAGACTTCTTAGCTTACAGACAGCCACGAAGACAACTTTTTTTTCTAAACCAGGAAGCCTAAGAATTCCACCACCCCCACCACCCCCCCAAATATAAAATGAAAACGTCCTGCCAGCCTTTCACACCAAAGTAGAAGTGGCCTGATTTTCAGCTTCCATTTAAACTAGTGGGTACTGTAAGAATTTTGTAACCTGGAGAACCTATTGGTGGTGGCTGAAAAGCCTGTATATGGGTTTAAATACCTGCTTTAAGGCACTCTGGTTAGAAAAGATTAGCCTTAAGCAATATAACCAGATGACAAGTTTCCTAGTTCCTCCTTGTGCCTTGGCTCAGGAAAGGAAAACACTTCCTCTTCCTTCTGAGGGCCCCAGACTTCCTGTGCCATCTATTTATACAGTTGTTGTAATGAACCCCAAGTTAACCACTTCATTGCCTGGCTTAGTGCAGGCTTCACATCTCTTTTCACTTGGTATCTTAATACACCACTCTTCAAGAGCTGCTTCACAGCAAATCCATATTTGAAGTATGTTCATTGAGGTGTTCTACTGGCCAGGTGGCATTCCTTGGAAATAATGAAGAAGAGACTTAGGTTGGGCCCTGTTGGTCTTTTTTACCCTAAGTAGAAAGGAAGATAAGATTACTTCAGCCATACAAAAACCTGCTAAAATTCTAGGTGGATGAATTCAGAAAGGAGATCACTGGGCTTAACCAAAGAGCAAAGATTGTAGTCATACTTGTCCCCATGTCCTCGTGAAATTCAGAACTCAGCAAACTTCATCTTGAAGATGGGAACAAGACATAGGTAGTTGTATCAAACCACTTGACAGTGAGGTACAGAAGATGGAAGGGAAATTGATAACTGAAAGTAGTTATAGAACAGAGGTTAGTTTCTGGAGGATGGGAGGCACTAAGACATCCTGTGGGAAAGGAGGTTGCCAGCCAAAAAGAGCTGGAGCCAGGAGGTCATGTGGAAGATCTGAGAGTCCGTAATTTGGGATGCAGTTGAAATGTGTCCCTCAAAGATGCTGAGAGGACTGGTACATCTCTCTTATGAGGAGAGGATGAGAGACCTGAGGCTCTGTAGCCTGGAGAAGACCAGATGGAGAGGGGATTTTTCTCAATGCTAATCAATAGCTAGAGGGTGGAGGTAAAGAGGATGGGGTTGGGCTCTTTTCAGTGGTGCCCAGTGATAGGACAAGGGGCAGCAGGCATAAACTAGAACACAGGAGGTTTCACTTGAACTTAATGGTAAAACGTCTTTATTTTGAAGATGCCAGAGCACTAGAGTAGGCTACCCGGAGAGGTTGTGGAGTCTCCATCCCCAGAGACTTTCAAAGCCCACCTGGACATTGTCTTCCTGCGCAACCTGCTATAGGTGAAACTACTCTAGCAGGGCAGTTGGACTAGATGATCTCCAAATATTCCTTCCAATACCCACCATGGCATCAGTCTGGGATTCTGTGTAATTCTGTGTTGCTACAAGCTGTTCCCTAGAGTGCATTTGTACAGTAGGTGTTTCCCTTCCTTCTGTAATGGCTGTAATCATCACCAAGCTGAGGTACCAGTGGTGATGCTGGAGGGGTCTCCTGTGGAAGAAAAGCCTGCTTTCCACACGCTCCTGTGAGCTCTGTCAGGAGCTTTCAGGGGATGTGGTGTGTTACCATGGAGATGACGCTTGCCATCCACGTTTCTGATGGCTTGAAAAATTCTCTTTGCAATTAAAACAAGATCTATCCTCTGATAACCCTGAGGAAATAGTTACTAAGTGAAGGTGGGGATGGGGGGGACAGGAGGGAAGTGAATTTCGTTGTTGGGCTCTGCTCGGGTGGGTCCACTTTACTCTGCACTGCCCTGTCCTGCTCTGGTTTGTTTGCAGTGCCCCATTCTGCATCTGCTCCCTGCCTCGAAACCCAGAGCAGCTCTGCATAAAGTTTAGACTGTTTTGCCTTGCTCCTGTCATCTACTGTAGTTGTCTTGAGGAAAAACATCTGCACTTTGAAGGTGCTGGAGCACTGGGACAGGCTGTGAGAGAGGTTGTGGAGTCTCCTTCCTAGAGAGTTTCAAAACCCACTTGAATATGTCTCTGTGCAACCTGCTCTGGGTGAACCTGCTTTAGCAGAGGGATTAGACTAGATGATCTTTGGAGTTCCCTTCCAACCCCCAACATTCTGTGATTATGTGTAACATTGACTCAGAGTACACCACTTTTGGTGCTCTGCAACCAGATGTAGACTGACTCAATGCCACTATTTCACTTTCCATCACTGCTTTTCCTTTCCAGCCTATAAACCTTTGCCACAAGTTCAATTGTGAAGAAATCTGCTGTTTTCCTAGTGTGCTGATAGTGAAAGTCTTTTGACCAGCAAGTTGAACACTAGGTGCAATGTTATTGAGCCAGGTTTTCTGTGCTAAACTGGTGTTAAGCAGGCACCATCCCTGTAGTGCCAGGCACCACTGGGCTGGGAACACCCAAAGCCTGGGCAATAGTGCTATTGCCCTGAGGATGGCAGCAAAGTTACGGGCTGTTATGGTGACCTGCTTAGTGGATGAAGAAAAGGCTGTGGATGTTGTTTATCTGAACTTCCATAAAGCCTTTGACACTGTCTCCCACAGCACTCTCTTGGAGAAGCTGTCTGCAGATGGCCACTTTGCTGGGTTACAAACTGAGTGGATTGCTGGGCCCAAAGAGTGCAGCTGGGTAGAAGTGAATGGATTTACATCCAGTAACACAAGTGGTGTTCTGCAGGGCTCAGTACTCTTTACTGTCATTATCATTGATCTGATTGAGGGGATCGAGAGGGCCCTTAATGAGTGTGCAGATGACAACAAATTGGGTGGGAAGGCTCTGCAAAGAAATTTGAACAGTCTGGATTGACGGGCTGAGGTCAACTGTGTGAGATTTAACAAGGCCAAGTGCTGGATCCTGCACTTGTGTCACAACAACCCCATACAAGGCTTAGGGCAGAGTGGCTGGAAAGTAGCTCAACAGAAAATTACTTGGGGGTGCTGGCTGACAGATGCTGAACATGAGCAGCAGTGTGCCCAGGTGGCCAAAAACGCCAACAGCATCCTGATCTGTATCAGGAATAGTGTGGCCAGCAGGAGTAGGAAAGTGGTCCTGCCCCTGGACACAGCACTGGTGAGACCACACCTTGAGTGATTTGGTTTTCTGGTCCCTCACAGCAAGACAGATATTGAGTTGCTGAAGTGTTTCCAGAGAAGGGCAGTGAAAAAAGGTGAAGCATCTGGAGAATAGGTCTTATGAGGAGCAGCTGAGGGAACTGGGGTTGTTTAAGTTGGAGGAGGCTGAGCAGAGACCTCATTGTTCTCTACAACTCTCTGAAAGGAGGCTCAGTCTCATCTCAAATGATGCAAACAGAGGAAATGGCCTGAAATTGCACCAGGGGACGTTTAAGTTGGATGTTAGGAAAAATGTCTTTACTGAAAGAGTGGCCAGGCATTGGAATAGGTTACCCAGGGAGGTGGTGGAGGTGTTCAAGAAACGTGTGGACATGGCACTTTCAGCCATGGTTTAATTTCCATGGTAGTATTGGGTTGACAGATGGACTCTGATTTTGGAGGTCTTTACCAAGCAGAACAATTCTGTGATTCTGTGATTTGGATGTGCTCACATGGCACTCAGCACTGGTGGTATCCAGGCACCTTGCAGTCGTGTGTCGACCAACGTGACTAAGATCTGTCATGCAGGTTTTGTTCTCATCCCTTGCCCAAGGGGAGAAGCAAGTTCATCAAGGTCTTGCTGCTACTGTTCTCTCTCTGAATGCAACCTACATATAGTTTGCGTCTCTGTGTGAGGAGGCAATGCAAAGCAGTGAGCCCTGCTCTCTCAGAGGGAGTGGGGAGATTTGGGGAACTCTTTGAATGGAGAGGAGCTCATTTCATAGTGCAGGCAAGCAGGCAGAGAGGCTTATTGGGCACTGCTTTGTGCTGGAGCGGCACAACCCTTCCCGCACACTTCCTCTGGTGAGGTCTTTGCAAATAATAACAATTATAATACAAAAGAAAATGAGCATGAATAATCCAGCAGTCTTTGCTTTCACCCTCGTGATGGCAAAGCTGATATGTAGTGAGGTGGTGCCACCGCTTTGGCTTTCACAACATGAGGGGGGGCCTCTGAGCTCCCACCATCAGTGGGCACTGAGCAGGTCTGGGACTCCCCCCATCCTTCTCTCTGCTTGGCCTGGCTGATGTGAGCTCCCAGCCCTACCACTTCCCCATTTCCCTATTGCAGCTCTTGCTGTCTCTGTGCAGCTGCTTGAAACGTGTTCAGCTCTCTGCTGAATTCTGTCTGAACGTGTGAAAGGGCCATTCTGTATTTTTACTGTATGCTGTGGGGAGTTGATCCTTTTTATCCTGAATGGGCTTGGGGAAGGTGTGCTGTCAGAGGACCTGGTGCTGCTGGGATGGAGACTGCCTCTCTTTGGGAATGAGCAGCTGGATTGAGAAGCATGCAAACCCCAGCTCCTCCACATGGCCACAAATGCCAGTTACCCTTGATGGAGAAGAAGGCAAAGTTCATCAAGAGAGGTGTCTGCAGGTGGTGGACTGGCTGCCTGGCCAGCCAGCCAAGCTATCAGAGCAGAAGTGTATGTAACAGTGGTGCCTGTCTGCACATGCATCCTACCAGCCTGCACGTGAGCCAAGGCGTATGGTCACTCTGGGGAATTTGAGGTGGACCACAGGCTTCAATCCGCCCTTGAGATGTGGCATGGCAAGTTAGAGGAAGGAGGTTACAAAATGCTGCTACTTCTGGTTGCCACAGAGACCAGCATGGTTTCAGAGACTGAACTATCCTTGGCAGCGAAAAATGCTAGTTCAGCCTTTCCTCCCACTTATATCAAGGTTCCATTTGGCCTGAAAAGAGCTGTGCAGGGCAATCCATCCCCTTGCAGGCACCCTGGAACAGCAGGAGCTGAGAGGCAAAACAAGGATGAGAAGACAGAGTCTGGGTACTGGAGGTGGGATCGGAGGCTGTGGGGACAGTCATCAGTCAGTGGATTCTAGGGAAGTGGGCAGACAGTGAGGTCTTGGAGAAGAGAAGTAGGAGTGTGAAGATGACTTTGGAAAGAGGAGGAGCGGGGTAGGCTGCAGTATTTCAAGAGGTGGGAGAGAGCACCGATGGCAAAGCTTTCCTCCTGCACAAAGATGCAGATGGCAAACCCTGACCTGCTTGTGGTTTAAGATCTGCGTGTGCACTCTGCAGCTAATGTGTTTTTCCAGGTGCTCTTTGAGATAGCTTAGGGCCATGCAAACCATCACAAGACTTCTTTCTCATGAGCTCCAGCTATGGTTGCTGGAGGTGGTGGGCAGAGGGCAGACCAGGAAGATTGAATCTAGAGGACAAATACTGCCATGGGCTGGGCATGAAGGCTGAGCATGCTACCGTCCTGCAGTCAGTGCTGCTAACAGTACAGATACAGATCTAGTGAAAAATGAAAGTTGTTTTTGATGGCAGGCTTGAGGGCACTGACAGCTTCAAATATGGTTCATTACTGAAAGGGCCTGAGATTTTATTCTTTAGCAAAAACTAAAAAGAAATCTTGCTGCTGCTAGGGCTCACTGAAGATGTTTTCCTATGTTCTCACTGTGGTTCATGCTAGCATTTCTCCTGTTTAATCTCTTCGGTTTGCTCCACTTGCCTTTTAAACACAAGAGCTCACAGATAATATAAAACTGGACAACACAGTAACACAGAGGTAATACAGAGCTCCGTCTTTTGGCCAGGAGATCTGTGCTGAGACACAACAAATAATTTCTCTCTCTTTGGTAGGACCCTTGGTTCAATCAACAGGGCAAAAACAGGGACGGCAGCTGCTCCTGCCTTGTGGATCTGACAGATCTACCATTTGCACCAATGCATAGATACAATTGCTATAAAGCTTTACCTCTGAATCACAGAATCTCAGAGTCAGAGAACAGTTGGGGTTGGAAAGGACCTCTGGAGATCACTGAGTCTGACCACCTTGCCAAAGCAGGTTCACCTAGAGCAGGTTGCACAGGAAGGCATCCAGGTGGGTTTTGAAAGTCTCCAAAGAGGACAACTCCACAACCTCTCTTGGCAGCCTGCTCTGGTGCTCTGGCACACTCAAAGAAGTTTTCCCTTATGTTTAAGTGAAACCTTTCGTGTTCCAGTTTGTGTCCATTGGCCTCTGTCCTATCGCTGGGCACCACTGAAAAGAGCCCAGACCCATCCTCTTATTCCCTACCCTTTAGGTATTGATAAGCATTAATAAGATCTCCTCTCAGACTAAAGAGCCCTATGCCTCTCAGCCTTTCCTCCCAACAGAGATGCTTCAGTCTCCTCAGCATCTTTGTAACCCTCCATTGGACTCTCTCCAGTAGAGAGACCTCTAAAATCTTATCTCTGTCTTCAGGTATATGTTTGCTGGGATTAGTGGCCAGGGCTTTGCAAGAAAAAAGGTTTAGTCACAGTTAAAATGCAGCTGACAAGCTTGGTGTCATGCCTGAGCTGTGCCCTGAGCCTCAGCTTCAATCTTCACCCCAGCAGGTTTTAATGTGATGGTACTTTGATAGCTTGTTTCATCTGAACCTATCCAAATACTGGAAGCAATGCTAATGTCAAGGAAATTTAGACTTATCTTGCAATTTCACAGAAAAATTCTTCCTGGATACCAAAAATATAACAGTCCAGGAGGGTTTGTGCTCAGTGAAAGAGGGAATGGAAAAATTCATTTGGGAGAATTCCTTGGGTTTAAAATCTTCCATCACTTTGAAGCCAAGCACACTGCATTAAACGAGAGAGCTCTTTCACTTGGCTTCGATGAATCTCTGAGATTGCCGCTTTTGCCAACAGTTGGCTGGAACATGTGTGTGCATCTGTTTCTCTTTGTACCAGAGGAGTCGTTCTGCACAGAGCCTGTGGTCAAATGGGCAGTGCGAGCTGGGCTGGCTTTCACAGGACAGCAGTAGTGGCTTTCTCTCTCTCTCTCTCTCTCTCTCTCTGACTTTGTTTTTTCTTTGGAGAGGAGCAGTGTTTCTGTGATAGGAAATTCCGGACCATGACAGCCTCTATATTTTGTTTCAGGCATCAGAGGGTGTTCCAGTCAAGTATTTTGAGACTTTGGAGGAACTGATAGAATTCTACAAGAAGGAGAACATGGGTCTGGTATGGCACCTCAAGTACCCAGTGCCACGAGAAGAGGAGGAGGCTGCTGATGAACCAGAGGAGGATGCTGGTAAGAATCCCATGATGTGCCTTGGTGATGCAGACCCTTGACACTTCATCTGGACTGGAGATATGCAGTGCAGGCAGTAGGATTATAGCATGCCATGCAATAAAATGGAGCAGGACATAGAGACACCTGAGACTTTGAGGCAGTGAGTTGTCATGGCTCTGAGGCAGACCCTATCTGGAGCACTTTTTTAGCTCACCTGAGCCTGTTGTATCAGGTGCAGATTAATCTCTTGTACTTCATCTGAACTCAAGCTTGTTTGCATCGAGCGAAGGCTCTTTAGGGCTATGTCTCTCACATGTTGCTTTAGGGCCCTTGTCTCAGCAGCAGAGATGCTCCCCTAGAGACTTGGAGTGCACCTCTTTGTGGTGTCACACATCTGCTGGGTCACTTGAAACTCAACCCACTTTATCTGCTCTGGTTTAGAGAACATTTCTGACAGTCAGATCCCACATTGGCAGACAGTCTAACTCGATGCGTAGAGGCAGATGTAGGATGGAGGGGTCTGATTATTGGCATCATCCCAACTATTTTATATGAAATGTCACTGTGGGTTCCTGACATGTGTTGGTCTTAGATATCTCCTTGGATTTTTCCTGGATCATCCCTTGGATCTGTCATTGTTCTCCTGAATCTCAGGGGAAGGTCATGACCACAGAGCCATCCTTCCTGTCCTTTCTGACGTCTGTCTGGAAACAATGAGCATTACAATAAAACTCGTCTGAAGGACAGTCCTGTGGCAGACAAGCATGTGCACCAAAGCAGATTGAAGTGCCTTGTGTACATTTATGCAATCCAAAGGATGCCTAAGAGGAGCTGGAAAATTTTGGTATGCAGTTCTCATCAAGAAACAGAACAAAATTTTGCAAAGCTGCTCAGGAAAGATGTTCCTGTTTTTTTGGCCAGCTGCACCGAGCCTCCAGCTCTCAGGGCGGGGGAGGGAGCTATAGCAAAAATAAAACACAGAGAGGCGAGCAGTAGGGAATGAAGTTCTAGCCAAGACTAAGAGCCTCTAGACTAAGAGCTATTAGCACTGGGGCTAGGCTGTTGATGTGTGGAATTTAATTTTGTTAAGGCACTTTGATGCCATCATGCTGAAGCCATGTAGGGTTGATTGACGTCTGACCATCCTACACATAGAATTGCAGAGGTAGTAGAGGGCACCCACATTCCCTGCATTACCCAGCTGTGCCACTGATGGTTGCTCCAGCGACTCTGAAGGCAAGGCAGGGTACTCCATCCCTCTGTATTTGATTATGGGGTCTGTTTTCTCCACCTGTTTTTGTTTAATTTAGCTGTTCAATGATTTCTATTAGCAGCTTCCAGTGCTCTTTCCAGCATGCTCCTCCATTCTGCCCCAGTAGCAGAATCTCCATGGTAATGATATGGATGAGGTACAACTGTGTTCTTTAAGTGTTATATTTGAAGTAACTAATTAACCTTCATAGCTGCTGTGCAGATGAGACAGTCAGACCAACACAGATGAGGTTGCACTGCCTGTGCATGAGGTCCATCCAAGCCTGGTAGCTCAGGCAACATTATCAAACCCTGAACTTTCCATCTTTGAAATTAGAGGTCCTTCAGAAGAGATGGGTTCTGTAATGACTGTCCCTGCACTGCCTGTGGGTGAGGGGGAGGAGGTCAAATTACCATGCTGGGATGACTGTGCCTTTCCCTTCCTCCTTGCCAGACCTGGTCCCCACGCCTCCTCTCCTGCCCCCACGCAACATCCTCATGGCACAGACGAGTAACGAGACAAAGGAGCTACCTTCTCTCTCTGAAAACTCCAGGGTGGCAGATGTTAATAAACTGTCCCTTTCTGAGACACTACTCCAGCGACTGCAGTACCAGGACACAAGCAGGTGAGCGTGGCAAGTCAGTCACAGGGCTGCAGAACCAATCTTCAGTCCAGCTCTGGGCTTTCTAGGCCTCTGTTTGGGACAGCTGAGGACCTATTTGATTCAGTGAAACTACTCCTCATTTGTATTATCAAATGAAGAACAGAAGCAGATCTACAGTACGTTGACTACTTTTCACAGTCCAGCTGTCACTTTAAAAAATTACTTTTCTAAGGTATTAAAATTGCCAATAGACTTTCTCTGCTGAGGTATTCTCTTCTAGTGTAAAGGATGGATATCAGGGAAAATTTCTGTACTGAAAGAGTGGTGAGGCATTGGAACAAGCTGCCCAGGACGCACTTCAGGACGTGGTTTAGTGACTGTTGCTGGTGTTGGACTTCATTTTAGAGGACTTTTCCAACATTAATGATTCTATTACTCTATGAATATCTGAGTGAAGTTGGTGTATTAGCCATGTGCCTAAACTTTCAGATTGTACCAGAAAGCACCAGCTAGTCTTCAAGAAGAATAAACCCGTGTGTGGATTTCCAGGTACTTATACTTACCTATTTACTCCGACTGTAGGTCTGGCTGACATTGTCTCAGGTGCTAGCTGTGTCAAATCTGGACATGCTCTGAAGCCTTAGGGGAAGTTGCATGACATTTAATGACTAGATCTGCAAAGTTTAAAAAGGAAATCAGAAGGCATGCTTGTTGGCAGTGTGTTGGGAGGCTATGAGCAAGCAGCGGTCATGTGGCATCACAGGTGGCCTGCTAGCAGCTGGTTGACTGGGAGAAACCCAGTTTTGTTCAGCTGGCTGCTCTATTTCATCTGCTAAGCAGCCAACTGGGACTTTCTGCATTTGTCAGGGCACAAGGCAGCACACACAGTCTGCCTGGTTATTCTTCCTTCTGGTGCCCAGGCTGGGAGGTGGTTGGGAGGAAGGGACCATCCTGTAGAGCTCTGTGCTCTCAGTCCCCCTAACAGGGGAAAGGAGAAGATATAAGCAGTGTGGTGGGGGACCCATAGTCCAATTCTGAGAACCACATATTTACACTGAAATTCAAGTCAAACACCTCTGCATCTGTCTGTGCTGGCAGTGGAAAATAATAATCAGGAAAATAATAAAGCTGTCTGAGAGCAGGGAGAAGAGCTGGCTTTTGACCTATCTGCTTCTTCCACAGCGTCTCTGACGAGCACCTTAAACTCATACAGGATTACCTGCGAGTTCACATCATCAGCGACTTTGAGATGGTGCAGACTGGTTCAAGCAATCTTCCTCAGCTGAAGAAACTACTTACAGTTATTTGCAAAGGACTCTTCAGGTAACTAGAGTCTGGTTTTCAGAGGTCAGAGGGCATGCTGTAGCACTGTGGTCTGATGTAGGTTCCACGTGCATGCATTCAGAACCTGCTTTTCCGTCACAGGAAATTGGCTTACCCTCAAAAACATGATATTTAGAACTCATGACCTGTGATTCTGGTCCAAAGATGTGAAATCTATATAAAAGACATAGACTTGAGAGTGAAGTTTCCCTGTAGGTGGTTTCAGTCCATGGCATTTTTGTGGGTTTTTTTTTTTTTTTTATGCTTTGTTTAGAGAGAAAGAAAACAAAGAATGTACTGAGAGATTAACTGCATAATTTGGTAATGCATAAATGACACCCACAGAATTGTCAAGCACAAGTGGTTTATGGAAACAAGCACATATTGGTGTATAGCTGTGTTTTAAACACTGATTGTCCTTCCCGCTAATGAACACTGAACCTGGAGTGATTCCACTGATGTCAGAAAAGTCCAGATCAAATGAAAAGAGAACCAAGCCTAGATGCTACAAAATTGACCTGTCCTATTTATACACCTCCAATATCACTGGTAGCAAACTAAAACTTCATAGACCTCACTCTGGGGGGGGATGAGATTTTTCCACTCTTGCTGCTTGTAAGCAAATTAAGAGACTCTTGCACACTTCTCTGGAGATCTTAGAGCACTCTATGGCAGAGGGCACATTCTTTCATACTTGCATTTATGGCTGGCAAGATCCTTCTCTCAGTGGCCTTAGAAGTGAGGCTTGTAACGCTAGTGGCCTGATCGTGTTCTTCTAGAGCTCACCAAGACTGAAGAAAGGGCTAAAATTAGGGCTGAATACTGCTGATTTTCTTGTCTCGAACTCCTGGAAGGAAGGCAGGGAGTGAGTGAGGTCTGGTGGGCACTGTGCATGTTTTACCAGGCAAAGGAGGAGGAATATGCAGCTGTGCTCCTTGCTAGAAGCCACCTACCTGCCTGGTAGAACCAAAGAAAGGTTGTGCAAAGAGCTGCCCTTCTTCTGTGCCCTGCTGTAGGGGTTTGCCTCTCTATGCCCACAGAGGGGGAGGCACAGGTGGTTAGTTAAGAATAAACCTGAACAATGGAAACTAAAATCTAATGAAATCACAAATGAGAGTTTTGTGTTACTAAAACACCTCCAGTCCTGCTCTTCTGATGATAGCTGGTTTCTTCCATTTCCAACTTCCTATTCCACTTCACCTTACCTGGCTTTCACAATCCTACTGCTCATAAATGCACATGGGATGGCAAGAAAGAAAATACAACAGGTCCACTTACTGGGTGGCTGGGCTTTTCAAAGTGTCATCCTAAAGCAGACCTGGGTGAGTTCTGTGAGTGGAAGTCTGTGGAACATAGGGGCACTGCATCATACCAGAAGGCAAGCTGCCTGCCCTCCAGCTGCCTGCCCTCCATCCTTCTATTGGCTGCATGTAGCTATGGAAATGTATGTCCTTATGCAGCTCTTCTCCCTTTCCCCAGCTTTTTTTCTTCATACCTGCAATATTTCAGTTAGATGGAGCTGCTTTCTCACTGCTTTCACAAAGGTCCAGAACAGCAGGCTGTTTTCAGTCCCAGTTGGATCCCTCTGAAGAACCTATTCACCTCTATCCAGATTGTCTCATGAGTCTCCACTGTCCAATCAAATTATTTGCTTAGCTTCAGATGGCAAATAGTCAGATGCCTGAATATTGTTTTCTGCAGTCTTCAGCTTCAAGGTTCTCTGGGGTTTTCACTTCCATCTCTTATCAGACTTGAGAACTCAAATTTAATCAGCAGTGTTACCTTAATTTAGTTTTTATTTACTTCAGCTTTCTTCAGCTGCGGAGGGATCCCAGCTGAACATACAGGTAATTCCTGGGCTGTTTCTCAGTGACTGTGTCTTTTTTTTTTTTTCTCAGTAATATTCAGTCTAATTATTTTCACATTATTTGAGAATAAGTTTTAAAAACCCAGCAAACAAGAAGAAGAAATGTTAACTGGCACAGCTTGAGCTCTTTCACTGGAGCTGAAGCTCCTTTGAATTCTTGGCACTGCCAAGGGTTAGGAGTGTGCAGACAGACCCTCGCTGTGCTGAACTGACTTTGACTGTTTGTCAGCCACACCAATTTGCTGTGAATCCAAGGGGTTTGTGATGCTGTATCTTGCCTTATTCCAATCTCCCAAACCCCAGTGTTGCTATCTCTTGGTGTCACTCTCAGACACAGTCTGAGAAATGAGCACCCTGATGCTTCTGGGGTGACTCACTTCTGTGTTTCAATACTGGGCTGTGGGTAACCGGTAATGTTAGCAAGGTAGAGAGGGTGCATCCTGGGGTTGTGGATTCAGTGATTAGGAGGAAAAAAGAGCTTATAGTGAGTCTTCAGGTTGGAGAGGAGTTGGGCCAACCCTGTGTAGATAGTCTGTGCCTTCTGCAGTGTGTCTATTGTCACAGACAGGTGCAGGACCCATTTCTGACTAAGGGGTTCAAGAACAGTTGGACCACAGTAGATCATAGAATGTATTTGAGTTGACAGGGACCTATAAAGGTCATCTAGCCCAAGCCCCCTGCAGTAAGTAGGGACATCCCAAGTTAGATCAGATTGCTCAGAGTTCCTTCAAGCCAGACCTTGAATGTCTTCAGGGATGGGTCCTCCACCACCTCTCTGGGCAACTTATTCCAGTGTTACACCATCCTCATAGTCAAGAACTTCTTCCTAATGCCCAATCTAAACCTACCCTGCTCTGATTTAAAACCATTGCCCCTTGTGCTATCACTACAGGTCCTTGTAAACAGTGCCTCCCCCAGCTTTCTTGCAGAGCCCCTTCAGGTACTGGAAGGCTGCTATAGTCTCCCCAGAGCCCCAGGCTGAAGAACCCAAACTCTCTCAACCTGTCTTTGTAGGAGCAGTGCTCCAGTCCTCTGGTCATTTTTGTGACCTTCCTCTGGACCTACTCCATCAGATCCATGTCCTTCTTGTGTGAGATTGGAAGTGCTGTGTTTGTGAGCTCTTTCCCTCACTCCCCTTACCACTGCGCCCTGATTAATTCAGTGAAGACTAGCACCCAGTGTTCATTAAGAGGCACTGAAAGGAGTTTCTGACTCTGTTGGAAGCTGCTACTACCTTCTAGAGCTAGCTGCAGCTAAAGAGGTCAGGAAAGCTCTTATCAGAGTCTGGGGTACCATGGGGCAACCACTCTTGGGGGAAATCTCTTCTCTCTGGAGGTGCATATGCTAAGAATGAAACAAAGCGCAGACTACGGCTGTTGGATGCGTTTGTGAAGCATTCAGTGCTAGAAGAAATTGGCATACAAGGGTTTTGTTAGTCAGGGGAATTCTCCCCAGGTTGGAAAGCTGGCTCATGGAGATCTTGGTATCAATGCAGCAGAATGATGATTACCTGTGTGAACAGATTCTGTTCACCGTTTCCTACCAGCTTTAAGTGGAAAACACTAATAGCAACCTATTCAGCCTGCTGCTATCCAAAGCCATCATTTGGTCATCCATCACTGCTCTGCTTTCTTCTGTTTTTGTGGGTGATTTTTTTTTTTTTTCCTTACTGGATGATTTGCACACAGAACTTGTAAGCCAACTTTTCAAGCACTTGTGATACGACCACTTGTGCAATTGAATATGGACACACAGGCTTCTGATACTTCAGTGAATATCACTACATCTATTTCCTTTATATTACAAAGAGAAGAGAGAACAAAAGTACCATTAAAGGCGCTCTATGGGGTTTCTGAGTTTGAACACCTGCAGATGCTTTTCTCTCATTCTCACGTGCATTCTGCACATTGCACTGCACAGTAACCAGAGGCAGTTTTCACAGGAGGAATTGTTTCTGTACTGTCTCAAGGAGCTGCTGCTCTGTGTTTTTACAAGATGGCCTACATGTCCTGCAGTCTTGGTTACATTCCCTAGGCTGCCCAGTGAAGTGGTGGAGTCAAAATCCCTGGAGGTGTTTACAGAACACGAAGACATGACACTTTGGGACATAGTTTAGTGGGCATGGTGATGTTATGTTGACAGTCGGACTTGACAATCTTAGAGGTCTTTTCCAACCTTAATGGTTCTATGAATATCCTTTCATTCTTTGCAAACCGAACTTCACTTAATGCTCCTGCAGCTGCCTGCAAGCTCCTGGGGCCTGACTCCATCACTGCAGAAGTCAATGGGAGTACTGGGTTTTGGGACAGAGCCATTTGCAGTGGCACTGGTCCTTGCATAGTGGTGTGTAATACTAAGTTTAGCAGATGCAGATTCCTACAAGTGTGTTGTTCTTCAGATCTGCCCCATGGCAAGTCTTTTAGACTGAAATTTTAAACAGGAGTGCTTAATTTAGGAGATGAATGACCCATGGTTCAGCGCTCAGACAAGTATCTAATTTCAGACAGGCGTACTTTTGCTTTGGACAAACAAGGAGTAAAATCTGGCCCATTGAGACTTAGGAAAGTGAGGGAAATCATTAATATCCATTGTTGACTAGGCACAATGCAAGCATCCTAGCACTGCTTCCCGCCATCACCTTCCTTTTGACCTGTGCTCCCTGGCTGCTCTTCTGTGCTAAGTCTTGTCATTATCTGAATGTGACTTCTGTGCCAAATCCATACAGCGGTGTTTTGACAAATGAGCATCCTGTGGAATCTAAGTGGGAAATGCTGAAAGAATCTCATTGCAACCACAAATGGAGTCAGTTCAAGAGATTGAGAGCTGGCTCCTCCACCCCCTCATTGTGCCTGACCCCTCTTTGTCATATGAGCTGAAAAATCTTTTTAAAAAAACAAAACCAACTTTTAAAATCTAAAGAAATCTGAAAAATCTAAAAGTTAGTTTTCCCTTCAAATGGTGTCCCTGGTGTCCCGCATCAGCCTCAGCAGTTGCCCAAGACCTGTGCACAACTGAGCTGCTCCTGACGCAACAACATTCGTAGGCATCCAACCTTGCTGGCCTTTGAGAGTTTTGAGTGTGCTTTGATCTGTGAGTTGGCATATTTGGGTTGCATGGCAGTTTTGTTCATAGTCCCCAGGTCTGACCCATACTGGGACATCTTTGTGGGAGTGTTTAGGAAGTTATCACTTCCAAAGCAAAAACCAAGGAAGAGCTGGTATGGCCATGCTTCAGCCACTGCATGGCACAATCAGCTGCCTGACTGTGTTGCTGACAGCATCACTAAGGTGGCTGATAAATGCTCTCATCTCCCATTCCACTAACTCAGAGCAGCAGTAAGCACCAGAGGACAAGAGCATAGAAACATTAAGGTTGGAAAAGGCCTCTGAGAACATCGAGTCCATCTGAGCATGACACATGATGAGAGCAGGCTTAGTGTGAATGTGTGGTTATGTACAAAAATACTGAGTGCTAACCTACCCAGGCGCCTTACTGCAGCCTTAGACTCTGCCACATCTCTGTTCCCAGCGAAGCCTCTAGGACTCTCCCGTCTCTGGAATCTATCCAGAAGGTGTTTGAGCAGCAGCTGCACCCTGGTATCCATCAGCGCTCACAAGTAAGTTGTCTGGAAAGTGGGAAAAGGAGAAGAGAGAGCAGCGTGGGTGGCTGTCAACACAGCAGGGAGGGAATGGTTCTGGTTGCACAGCATTCCAGTGGGATTCAGGTCATCAGTTACCACTTCTGTTATCTCTAGCCTCTTTCTGGCTGCAGTGCAGAGGGCACACAGTGAGTTGTATCCCTACAGCTTCTGGTATCCCATAGCCTCCTCTGTTTGCTCCACCTTCCTGCCCCAGAGGAAAGTGCAGGGAGCTGTCTGAAGACTTCATCTCTCCATTATCCCTCCATCTATGGACTAGGACTGCACATCTCTCTTTCCATGAACTTCATTTCAGGCTGTTTCATTGCCAAGTCCTTCCTACACCCCGACAACTGAAAGCCCCATAGCCTCACTATCCCAGAAAACTAAAGGTCCAGAAATTCTGTATGCTGAGCCTTGGACCTGGTCATGCACTGCATCAGGTTGACTCCTTTGCATGCCCAGCTGCCTGCAACCTACAGACAGAGTGTAAATTTGTTATTCCACCCTCCCATACATCTGCATGTTCAGCCAAACTGTGCATTTGTGCTGCCCATTGTGGATTAGAGTAGCAGAGACGTAAGTGCTACTCCTTGCAAAGTGTGTGAGGTGCTCCTGGGGTGAGACTGCTGTGCTCCCAGGCTGTTTGGTTTTTATGTGTTTCTCTCTTTCTTTTTGTTCCTATGTTGTGGTTATCAGATGCTTGGTGAAGCTAGTCCAGTCAATATTGTACTGAAACTCAATCAGCTGGTTTCTTTGCTGTCCTCCATTGAAGAAAAGGTACAGTTCTAAAGCTATTTTATATTATCTTGTCATCTTTCACCTCTACTTATGTTGCTGCTTCTTCAGCAGGAGTGCAGTAAAACACGTTATCATCTACTACAGTAAAATTTCTTTCCTCTGATGTCATTACTCTCAGCATAGTGCAGAATCACCAAACCAATTTGGCACACACACATTATTTTACAGGTGAAAACACTCTTGATTGAAGGTCCTGATTCAACACACCGGCGCTCCCTTATCCCCCCTGTCACTTTTGAGGTAAATGTACTTCTTTTCCAAGGCTGGTCAGAATGTGGAAGGACAGGAATGCAGGCTTCTGTCGATGTCTCAGTGCTGGGAGCTTTGCTGTGCTGCCACAGAGATAGCAGCTCTCCCGGATGCTGGTTAGCACCATGCAAATGCTTGAGAGATGTCCACTGAGATTGGTGGAACACTGATATGTGTTCATGAGCTCAGCATGAGTGTGGCATTTCTAATGCATGTGACTGAAGGAGGCTCCAATGAAGGGCCACAAAGATGCTGAAGGGATGAGAACATCTCTCTTATGAGGAGAGGATGAAAGACCTGGGGCTCTTTAGCCTGGAGAGGAGAAGACAGAGGAAATCTTCTCAATGCTGATCAATAGCTAAAGAGTGGAGGTCATGAGGATGGGGCTGGGCTATTTTCAGTGGTGCTCAGTGATAGGACAAGAAGCAGTGGGTGCAAAGTGAAACACAGGAGGGTTCACTTGATCTTAAGGAAAAACTTGTTTGCTATGAGGGTGCTGGTGCATGGGACCGGGTTGCCCAGAGAGGTTGTGGAGTTTCCTTCTCTGGAGACTTCCCAGACCCATCTGGATGTACTCTTGTGCAACCTCATCCAGGCATACCTGTCTAACAGGAGAGTTAGACTAGATGATCTCCAAGGGTCACTTCCCACCACTGCCATTCCATGATTCTATCATTCTGCGATTGCTTATCTCTATTTTCCAATAGGTGAAAGCTGACGCCTTAGGAATTTTCTCAAAAATACATCTCAAGGTGGATGTGGAAATGGGAAAACTCATTATCAAGAGAGCTAAAGATGGTCCAGAAGACAAATTTTATACCCACAAGAAAAGTAAGATGCTTGCAAATGCTGCACTAGACTCTCAGTTCCTTGGGTGATGGGGAGAGGTTTCTTCTGGCCACAGAGGATGAAGTTTAGCCCAGGGTGCAGATATCTCTGCCAGGTCCTGGCTGTTGTGCAAGGCTTCAGTCAGTCTAGACTGCCTGTCCCCAAAGCCATCTACAGGGGTCCAGGAGTCAATACTGAGGCTACCAAGTTTCACAGATTGTTCTAGACCTGACCTCCTGGTCTGAACGAAGATAGTGGTAGCAGGACCACGTGGAGGTGGGTTTTGATAGAAGATTCCCTATAGAGATGGTTGCAATTTTTTGCCGAAAAGCAATGTCACTTGGAAAAAATCCCCACCATTGTGCAGGAACATACTGACTTATGTGATGATTTTTCACAGTAAAAAAATCCAGATACTCAGTTTCTGCAACATTTTCCAGTTAATTTCGCCTTGATTTTTTTCCTCTTTAATCTCTTTAATGATGAACAATGCCAATTTGGTCTGTGAAGGCTCAATTCAAAAAACTTCCCTTTTTTCCCCGTGTGTATCTGGACGGGCAGCTCACTGAGATTGAGGAAAACAGGGTAGGATTTCTCAGAGTAAATTATGCCCTTGGGCTCTCTTCTGCTAGAAAAGCAACCCGAGATAGTGATTGAAAAGATTAGCTTTCTTGTATGACTTTCTCCACCCACTGTTTGTAGTTACTTAGCTGCTATTTTACCACCATCTGAGGTTCTACCTCTTCTTTCACAGATGGGGAAGGAATATATGTAGGCTGACCCAGGATACGGAGAGATTGCCAGCACCAAACCAAGGCTTCGCTTTAGACTGCAGGGCTTGGTATGGACAAGAGCTGCAGGCAGACTGTGTTTTGAGTGCTCTCTTCACTTCAGAGTCCAAATCTGTTCTTGTAGGGAACAGGGCTAAAGTAACCTTAATCTGGAGTTACGCAGGACAAAGTGAGCCTCATACGTGAAAGGCAATGTAAATGCTGAGCCTGTTAGTCTTGGTGGGATTCTAGTTTCAGTGACTGCAGCTCATGACACTCAGTCTCTGTTCAGTCTTGCAGCTTATCAAGTCCCAGAAGGTCCCTAACAAACTGGTGATTGTGCTGGAAACAGAGAAAGAAAAAACGCAGCGAAAGGAGTATGTTTTTTCTGATTCCAAGGTACATGCACAACATTTCCTTCCTGACAGCCTGGAACTGGTACCTGTGTGGGAATGATGCAAGGGAGTTTGCTTTGCAAAATGAAATGCCTTCTTTGTTTTGGAAACATCCATTACTGTACTGTGTGAAGGGAGATAACCAGAGAGGGCAACCGTATCTTGGTGCTCCCAACAAGGCAAGAGAACAGTGTCAGCAAGCAGTCATGCAAGGGCAGCTTCGAAAAGATTCCTATAGACAATGAGGAGGGAAGTCTAGGCTTTCTTCTGGCATGCATAAGCTAAGTGCCTAAGCACGAGAGGAAAGACAGCATCTCCAAAGGTTTCAGGATAGTGCAAAGCGTGCTAGGAATTTTTGGAATTTCCTGGTTCAGCTAGTCTTTCAAGAGGTGGTGGATGAGTTAAGTATCTCATTCATTGTCTCTGCTCCTCCCTGTCTAGAAAAGAGAAGGCTTCTGCCAACTTCTACAGCAGATGAAGAATAAACACTCTGAGCAACCAGAGCCTGATATGATCACCATCTTCATTGGGACCTGGAATATGGGTATGGGCTCTCTTCTGACATGGATGTTCCTTCAGACACTTGACAAAATGCATGCTCAGGTGCCATGATGAGCCTCAGACACTGTTTGTCTGGGAGAGGAGCTGATCTCTAAGCTTGTTCTTGCATGTATATTTGATGCTATTCATGGTTCCAGGACCGTAAAATTGGCCCTGATGGGTATTGAAGGATTCCTCCACTGACAGGGAACTGTGGCTGGCACAAAGCTGGTGCAGCAGTGTAGGCTGTCCTCCACCTTGCAGAAAGGGTAGGAGTGACCCCAAAAACTGCATATCAGCTGCTTCTGAACCTAACTAGGGACTGTTTGTGCTCAGCCTAGGAAGAGAGCAGTTTCTGTGATATTGAAAGAAGGGGACAGGGTGTAGTTGAGGACTCTGAAATCTAGCTTATTTTTCCCATTTTGGGAGAAAAGCCAGGATTGACTGTTGTGAGTTGAGCTGTCTGTGCTCAGCCATACTCATAGGGTATGGCAAAAGCAGGAGTACAGCTCCTTTCCACTTGGCTAGCCTTGACACAACAGAGACCTGGACCTGCCTTCACAGGACAAGAGAAGGGCCAGAAAGATGATGACAGAGCTGGAGCAACTCTCCTATGAAGGGAGGCTGAAAGAATTGGGGCTGTTCAGACTGGAGAAGAGAAGGCTAGGGGAGAACCTACAGCTACATTTCAATATCAGAAGGGGACCTACAGGAAGGCTGAGGAAGGATAGAGGGGCAATGGTTTGAAACTGGAGCAAGGCAGATTTAAGCTGGACATCAGGATGAAGTTCTTCACGATGAGAGTAGCAAAATACTGGTACAGGATGCCCAGGGATGTGGTTGAGGCCTTGTCCCTGAAGACATTCAAGATCAGACTTGATGTGGCCCTGGGCAGCCTGATCTAGTTGGAGATGTTTCTGTTGACTGCAAAGGCATTGGTCAAGATGACCTTTGGAGGGTCCCTTCCAACTTGATGAAATCTGTAAATCTGTAAAAAGATGGCTAAAGCAGAGTTACTCCTTCGGTGAGTCAGGTGAAGTCAACGTCTTTGTCATCTTAGCATAGTGTGCTCTAGCTTATTTGAAACTGATATGGGACAGTGAATGTGAAGCTATTTACTTTTGTCTTCATGGGTTGTCTGTGTCCTAGGTCTCACAGAACATACTCTGACTTACTGTGGTGTTTGACTTGTTAATAAAAGGTGCTGCACCTCCACCAAAGAAGATCACCTCCTGGTTTCTCTCCAAGGGGCAGGGGAAGACCCGTGATGACACTGCTGACTACATTCCTCATGACATCTATGTGATTGGCACACAGGAGGATCCCCAGGGGGAGAAGGAATGGCTGGAGACCCTGAGGCAATCCCTGCAAGAAATCACTAGTATCAGCTTCAAAGTGGTGAGGAGCTATTCCAGCTATTGTACATAACAGGGGCATATGAGTAGAGAACATGTTGTGCAAATAAACGGGACGAGGAATAAGTGGCATCTTGCCTACACCTCCTCCACTTCCCTCTCTTTATTGTCATTGCATTTTTATAAGGGAGAGTGAACTGAATCTCTATGGACTCCCTAAGATCCTCCCCTGAAACTGGCTAGATAGGTGGCATATTGCTACGGACAGTGACCTCCACAATGAAGCTCCTCTGCCTCCCAGTCTGGGAGAAGGAGCATACACTAAGCACCCAAGTCAAGTTTTAATGGTGATATTTTGACCTTCCTATAGGAGAAGACCATAAAGTTTTCTGAAACAGCTGTAGCCTGTAGGATGTAATGGTATAATCATAAAAGAAATGGAACCTTATTAAGACCAGCTTCAAACATTCCTGAGTTTCAGTGATGTCAAAACACATCTAAGTATATCTGGAAGGCCACAGGAGAGCAGGACTAATGACTTCCATGGTGACTGGAAAATAGCACTAGCAAATGGCTAGGTCCCTCCTCTCACCTTCGATTAAAATGACTGAAAGCACATCCTGAGCACAGAAAGATAATTTGCGTAGGAGAAAGTACTACAGAAGCTGTCAGCAAGGCTGTAGCTACAGCACAGGTCTGCAGGTATGTACAGAAATATAAACCTCTAACCTTCTCATTCTTGCAGATAGCAATTCATACCCTCTGGAACATCAGGATTGTAGTACTGGCCAAGCCAGAACATGAGAACCGCATCAGCCACATCTGCACAGACAATGTGAAGACAGGCATTGCAAACACACTGGGTGAGAAACAGAGCTGGTCTTGTTCAGAGGACTGAGACCTGTCCAGTCTGTGTCAATACTGTCCTTGAAACGGAGCAGCTCTTTCTCCACAAGACTCCTTTGAAGATGTTTATATGACTGGCACTGACTATAACTTACCCTGTAAAAGAGGAAATCTATTTGTTTCACAAGGAAACTGCACTCCTTTCTCTTCAACTAATTTTTTTTCAGCATCCTTAGAAATTTCATTACCACAATCTGTCCTCTATGTACTAAATCTTTCTCTGCTAATTAAGCCAACTTATTTCTCTTCTCCATCCTCCACTTAGCTAAAGATGTGTGAGGTGCTTTGTTATCCTTGCTAGACTCAGCCTGGAGGTGGACTGTGATTTCCTGAAATTTTTTAATTATCTTTTTCCAGGTAATAAAGGAGCTGTGGGAGTGTCATTCATGTTTAATGGAACCTCCTTTGGATTTGTTAACAGCCATTTGACTTCAGGAAGTGAAAAGAAACACAGGTAAGATACATTCTTCCTTCTCAAAATTGAAATTTGTTTGGCAGACAGTCATAAGCTTATTTTCCTGACCATAACAAATTGTCAATTGACTTCTGGAAGCACAAACTGTGCTAAGGATGCTGATTACTACATCACCATTTACATGAGGGACTTCTAAACATGAGAAGGAACTTCTTTATGTTGAGGGTGGTGGAGCACTGGAACAGGCTGCCTAGAGAGGTTTTGGAGTCTCTGTCTCTTGAATCATTCAAAGTCCACCTTGACACTATCCTGTGAAACCTGCTGTAGGCAAAGCTGCTTTGGTGGAGAGCTGGACCAGATGATCTCTGGGGCACCCTTCCAACCCCTATAATTCTGTGACCCTACTCTATGGCCATAACACGTGGGTGCTGATGAGAAGGACAGCAAAATTATTTCTGAGTTGAGTGTTTGACCTGTCATGGAAGCTCTGTACATGAAGAAAACAGGTCCCTGATCTACAGTGTTTTGGAGAAGGCTTTTCCCATCCCAGAATAACATGCTGAAGAGGACTGTCTGCCTTCTCACTGTAGGCAGTGCTGGGAGCACGGGAGCTGTGGTGCACCCTGGGGCACAGCTGAGAAAGATCCTGCTAGGCAGAGCATGCTGTCAGGAATACCAAAAAGGAGTGTGTGGCACAGAAATATCTCCATGGTGGCTAATTCTTTACACTCAACTATGGAATGAGTTTCCACAGTCTAAGCAACATGGGACTGGGAGGCAAATATCCTGACACTGATGGGAGATCTGTGCCCATGCTGGGAGGAGCTGGAGCAGTTGGAAGGAGGGGTTTTGAAAGCAAAGAGGACTTGGAATGAGTCATAGAATCATTAAGGTGGGAAAAGATGTCTAAGATCATCAAATCCAACCATCAAAGAAGTTACCTTTGCCATCTTTCCCAGTCTAGAACCCAGAAAACAGACGGTGTGGGATTTCTGCACCTGTGCCACTGGTGGAGTTAATGTTCATGGATGGGTTCCCCAGGGCCTGAAATAGCTGTCAAAATCCAATTTTGTGTTTGCTGCTGAAAACTGAAGGCAACAGTCTAATGCTGGGTTTCTAAGACATGCAGCTCAGAAAAGCATAGCCTCAGGAGGCAACAGAAGTGGCTTTAGGACAGCTTTCCAGTCTTTCAAGTCACATGGAAACAGTCTGACAACCAAGGTAGAGCAGCCTGGAGATGCTGAAAATGTGACTGCCTCTTCCTCCTCCTCACAGCAGGCTGTCCTCCTGCCCCAGCTTCCCACGCCACACACAATACCAGCTGCAGCTCAAGAGCTGCGCTGCCTTAGTGGTTGCATGAAGTAGTTCATCTCACCAGGAGACACTGAGCATGTTACCTGGGTCTGTGTGCTAAGGTGCAGTGTGAGGCAGCGGTGGCAAGTTCTCAGCTTCTCATCTGCTCTTCTCTAGATACTGAGTCAGATCAGTTCCTGCTTGGTGGCGCTGCAGTTGCTGCCAGCTCAGGCATTCAGAAGCTGCATAGTAATTTAGTTTGTCAGGCAGATGTTTCTTGTCTTGACAGACGCAACCAGAACTACATGAACATCCTGCGCTTCCTGACACTGGGAGATAAGAAACTGAGTCCGTTTAACATCACTCATCGCTTTACTCATCTCTTCTGGCTGGGAGACTTGAACTATCGAGTGGAACAGCCCCCATCGGTGAGGGACTCAGCACAAATTCCTGGAGAGACAAAACGCTGTGTTGCTATACAAGTGGTGTCTTTTTGTGATCTAGGGCAACAGGGCAAAAAGAAGGGAGGCAGAAGGTATCCTCAAGGCACAAGTGCGGCAGCAGTTGAGGGAGACTAAAGAAGCCCCCTTTGCCCTCTCCAAGGATTAAAAGACCCAGGAATTCAGTCTGGCATACTTGCCGCTCCAGGCAGTATTGCTTCCCCAAACCTTCCAACTCTCCTTCCTACTGTGAGCGAGCATCTGTCCCTGAACAGCCTACTGCAGAAATTGCCTTTCTGCTCTCTTTGGTTAGTTTTTAATGGCTCAGAACAGGCCATCAGAAATACAGGATAGCTTTGAGTAGGTGGGAGAGAGTAGACCTGGTGTTGATCTGCATCGGTTGTGTGTGTGCTTGTGTAGGGGATGTGTGGGCATATTGATGCTTGTTTCAATAGATGAATGTTCAGCCACATAGCGAAGTCTGGGACCTTTCAGGGAAGGGAAAGGTGGGGGAGTGGTGGAGGTACAGCTCTATGAAACAGTTCAGAAGTACTTGCCACCTCCCCAGTGAAGGGAAGATTTATACGAAGGTTTTGCATCATCTGCAGCTCTGCTGTTTCCCTGTTGGCAGGAAGCAGAGAATATTATCCAGAAGATCAGGCAGCAGCAGTATCCGGAGCTGCTGGCTTTTGACCAACTTCTCATAGAGAGAAAGGACCAAAAGGTGTTTCTGCACTTCGGTGAGACTCTGAATTTGTTGGCAGGTTCCTTTCCCATTTCCAGTAACTTCCTCTGCCAGGCTTGATGTGGGTCAGGGTGCACAAAGCAGTGGCTGCCTTCTCCAAATGGGGTTCTTAACGGGCCAAAGTGTAACAGAGCTCTCTCACTGTTTTAGAGGAAGAAGAGATTACTTTTGCTCCAACCTATCGTTTTGAAAGAGGGACCCGGGAGAAGTATGCTTACACCAAGCAAAAAGCTACGGGGGTAGGTGAAAACTGATTTCCCCTCAGAAGTGTGTGGCAGAACAGGGAAAGTAGCATCCACAGTAAACTATTGCCTAAACCAATCTCTGCATCTTCTGCCCTTGTAGTGTTTGAAAGGAATCAATACAAGCTAAAACATTTGAAACAAACATATGGTTCCTGGGCAAGTGAATTTCCTGTTCTTTTGTGAACTAATCCTTTCCCTTCTTCTTGATATTGCTTCTCCTTTGGTTTGCAGATGAAGTACAATTTGCCATCCTGGTGTGATCGAGTGCTCTGGAAATCATACCCCATGGTGCATGTTGTGTGTCAGTCCTATGGTGGGTAGATAACAGATTGTAGATAGGAAAGCAATCAGGCTGAAACGGAAATGATTCAGAGCAGAGTCTGTAGGATCTCCTTGCACTGCCAGGCACTCAGCATAGAGGGACCTGATGTTAAAACAGGCAGAGTGGAGCCAAATCTTTCTGCCTGTAACCTTACAAGGTTGGTAATTAATTGTCATTCTTTCTATGCAGAATATCACTCAGACAGCTGCAGCTGTCCAGCTTTAGGCCATGCTGCAGAATCGCATGCAATTACCATCAGGAACTCCTTATTTGATGGTGCAAGCAGGTCAGACTCTGTGTACACAGTCCAGTTGGCAGAGGCTGGAATTGCAAACGTTTCTTTTATCAAATCATATTGTAGAAGAACTGTGTAGTACCACAAGCCCGTTACCTTTCTTGCTAGGAAGCATCACAACAATGCAGTGCAAGGAAGAGACCCACAGGATCTGCTTGAAATACAGACTTGGATACTAGTTTCTGAAATGTCACTGACTATATGTAGGACCAAGCATCTGAGTATGATGTTAATAATTTCCTGTGCATGGGATTGAGCAAAGGGCAGTAGCAGTCTCTTGGGGGATAAGGTGGACCGACCCATTTACAGACCCTGTGATGGTGAAATGTGTGATCAAATAGGCGCCTGGCACATAAAAGCTTGGCATCTGCTTTTAGAAATTGTTTTGCTCAGTGGACTGATCTTGCTGGAACTCAGCATGTGCTTAGTTCAAGTTGTTGCTTGCTCATTCACTGTTAATCTTCAGCCAGGAGTTGCTTTGTAGCGTTGAAGTAGCACCAGTGTGTCCTTGTATGATTTACTGCCATAGCAGAGCTTTCATTAGCTGTGCATGTTGCAGGGGCAACCAGAAATCCTGTGAATGCTTCTTGTACAGAGGGAATCTGACACCGACACTACCTTGCTGTTGTGTCTACTAGCCAACTCTTTATTTAATTTGACAAGAGTTACACTCCTATACTGACATCAGATTCTGTAGAAACACCTTTGACTAGAGAGGGTTACCACAGTGACAGCTGTGTTTTCTGCAAGATTACCTAATAATATTTCTATGGCAGCAATATCTCAGGAGAAGGGCTGAAGCGCAGGGCAGTAACTATCCTCCTTTCTCATTGGCAGGTTGCACCACTGACATCATGACAAGTGACCACAGCCCTGTCTTTGCCACCTTTGAAGTGGGAGTCACCTCACAGTTTGTGTCAAAGAATGGTCAGTCAGGCTGGGTGCAAGTGTGCTGTCTTCACCTTTGGATACAAATTTAGCGCTTTGTATATGTTAAAAGTCTTAAGAGACTCTACTCAAAAAAAGCCTTCCCTATATTCCCTACTAAAAATGCCATTCTTTTCCATTCCTCTTTCCTAGACTCCAAGTACACAGACTCCCAAGGGGAAATAGAGTTCCTGCACTGCTATGCTACTCTGAAGACCAAGTCCCAGACCAAGTTCTACATTGAGTTTCACTCTAGCTGCTTAGAAAGTATGGGTTTGCCCATCTTTATTCTTTCTGTCAAAGCTTTCAGATTAGTTCCTCTTTCTCTTGCTTTGATCTAAATAGACAGCTGTGTGGATCCCTTCTTCTAGTGAGAAAAAGCGCATGTCTTAGAGATTTGTTGTAGTTTACAAGTCATCCTATACTGTAATCCATGCTTAGACATGTAGCCTTTCAGTACTTCTTCCATTTGGTTGGCAATCTGGTAATTTCTTTCTTGAAGAGAAACAGGTGTTGTTCTTGCATAACAGATAGAAAATCTCTACTTAGCAAACATGATTGATAACATTCCTAATTGTTCCTGCAACAAATGACCACGTGCTTTCAAAACTAAAGCTGCGTTACACCAAAAAAAAAAAAAAAATCCTTCATAGAACCATAGAATCATTAAGGATGGAAAAGACTTCTTATATCATCAAGTCCAACCATCAAACTAGCACTACCAAACCCATGAAGCCATGTCCCAAAGTGCCATGTCTACATGTGTTTTGAACATTTCCACATAAGGTGACATTTCCACATATGGCCTCCCTGGGCAGGCTATTACAATGGCTGACCACTCTTTCAGGAAAGAAATTTTTTCTAATATTCAACCTAAACCTTCCCTCGTGCAACTTGAGGCCATATCTTCTTGTCTTATTGCTTGCTACTAGGGAGAAGAGGCCAACCCCCACCTCACTCCAACCTCCTTTCAGGGATCTGTTGAAAGTGAGGTCTTGTTTCAGCCTCCTCTTCTCCAGACTAAACAATCCCAGTTCTCTCAGCCACTCCTCACAAGACCTGTTCTCCAGACCCTTCACCAGCCTCATTACCCTTCTCTAGACCTGTTCCAGGACCTTAATGTCTTTTTTCTCGTAGTGAGGGGCCCAGTACTCAAGGTGTGGCCTCACCTGTGCTGAGTACAGGGGCGCAATCACTTCCTCACTCATGCTGGTCATGCTATTTTATACAGACCAGGATGCTGTTGGCCTTCTTGACCACCTGAACACACTGCTGGTTCATGTTCAGCCAGCTGTCCGTGAACACCTCCAGGTCATTTTTTGCCAGGCAACTTTCCAACCACTCTGTCCCAAGCCTGTAGTGTTGCATGGGGTTATTGTGACTGAAGCACAGCAATTTAATTACCCTGGTAAAAAAAGAATGTATTAGAGGATCACCTTCAAGTGATGGATTCTATAAATGACTCTTTGTACCTACCCGTGCTGCAGGGTTTACTCCTGTCCCTGCGCTGCAGGGCTGAGGCTGAGCTCTTTATGTAATGTGAGTCCACATGCCCTCGCCGTGGGCTTTTTGAAGCGGTTCCCCATCAGAGGAGGGCTGCTGTAAGTGGGACAGCGTGCTTCCCTGTGCGCTCCACCACATTATCGCATGTCACACAGCTATGTCAAAAAGATTCCAGAAAGGTTCCAGAAAAGATTATTTTTTTTTTGCCCATATCAAAATTTGCATAAATTTCTATGGAAACAGCGTATTACGAATCTTAAATTAGAATTTCAAAAGTGTGCTATCTTGAGTGGCGTAGGAAGAGCTGTCATGTTCTTATCCTCCAGTCCATGTATGCAGGGAGCTTTGCAGTGCCAAGTTTAACTGTAAAATAAAACCATATAACAATGCTCCAGGAAAGAAAATCACTTGTAAATTAACTGTGTAAACATTCACCCAAAGCTCAGACTTTAAGCTTCTTTACATTGTAAAAACCTGAGTCCAAGTAGGAAAATAATTGCAGGCCTTTTGGTGATCTAGCATCTGAAAAAGATTTGCAGGCAAGTTCTTGCTGTCTTTCTAAGGCTGAACTCCTTTCTCATCGCTTTGCAGGTTTTGTGAAGAGCCAGGAAGGAGAAAATGAGGATGGGAATGAAGGGGAGCTGGTGGTAAAGTTCCTTGATGCTCTTCCAAAGGTAAACTGGGACTATGTTCCCATATCCATATGGAAGAGAAGCCTTCCCCTTCCCCATAAGTGTCCTTACATCTTTTGCTTATATAAATGTTACTTTCAGAAACACGGTTGCGGTCATGTTCAGACTCAAAAGAGACTGTAAGAATGTAGAGTGGGGTTAAGCTAAACAGAGTATGTTATAAGCAGGAAAGGACTTTCTCAGCCGTATACTTCCACCTGTATCAGGAATTTTGCTGGCCTGATTAGGCCTCTCCAATGTGTGACTTTTCTCACCTTTTTAGTAAACAAATCTTTTAAGTAGGCCCTATTTTAGAAGTAGTGGTCTGTATGTCAGTGTCAAAGACAAGTCCTATGCTTGAGATCAGAGCTGTTCTGAGTTTTCTGACATAGTGGGAATTGGAAGAACTACTTGATTTCTTGGATTTGGAAAAAATATATCAGTACCCTTCTGAGTAGCCCAAAAGAAGAACTGCTGACTCTGGATAGTGCCTTACACTGAGAGATTGGGTAAAGACCCTAGAATAAGTGATTGTAACAACAGCCAAACAGATTTTTTGGGAACAGAGTATAATGAGAGCTCACATCCCATTCTCCTACAAAAATTTTCCATCCACACAGGAAAAATCTGCAGTTCAGTCCAATGTAAGTTGTTTTCATTTATTTCTGTCTGCTGTGCTAGGACTCAGAGTGGAGACTCTAGAAGTGTGTACCCTTCTACCACAGCTCTCCAAAGATCTTTGAATAGGCTGATCCTGAGGGTGACATCCAGCTGAGTTTTGCTCATTTGGGCTGAGCCACAGGGAGAACTGTGTCCATGTAGACCACCTATTGTATTGACCCACGTTAACTTGTTTTTGCAGCTGACTCCAATTATTTCAGATCCAGAATACCTACTGGATCAACATATCCTGATCAGCATTAAGTCATCAGACAGTGATGAATCTTATGGTAAGTGCTTAGCTCTAAAGTTCTGGATGAGTCAAATTCTACTTAGATTTTTCCAAACTGCTGAGAGAGTGGGAGAGAACAAAACTCTTATAGACGGAACATCTATGATGCTCTGACTTCTGATTTAGAACTCAATATATACGAAAATACATTGTGGGAAATATTTTGTGAAGCAATGATGATTAGAGGAATATGAAATAAAAGCAACAATCTGTGTGATCTTTACCAGCCCTAAAAGAGCAGTGGCTTAAAAAGAACGCAGTTGACAGGAATTAAATCAGAAGTCAGTCTGTTTAAATGGGTTTATTCAGAATATGCAAATCCTGTTTCACTTGCATGTACTTAATGTACTTCTCCTGGTTACAGAAAAGTCATTTGCAGTGCTGTCTGTTTCAAACTCTAGCCAGCCAGAGACTGCAGACCTTGCCCACAGAAGGCTCTTTGCTGAAATCCTGCTAACTGAAATGACAATTACAGGTTCATGTTTTCCTTAACAGGAATGGAAGCACAGAATCCTGCAGTCACCTGCGGGTGTCTCCAGTGACCAAACCCTTTGCATGTATATGAAAAAGTGAAATGAATGCCTCTAATTTCTCAAAAAATATTATAGTACTTACTGTGATCCAAAGATGATTCTCTCCATAATCTCAGCCCTGTCAGTACAGTGATAGTAGATGACTGACAGGAGAAAGAGATTGCACTGCTTTTTCACTCAGTCTCAGGCTCATTGTCACCTTGTCATCCTCTAGGAGAAGGCTGCATTGCCCTGCGAATAGAAGCAACAGAATCCTTAGTTCCTATTCATGCTGTGCTGACACACCATGGTGAAAAAACAGGAGTCTTCCAAGGTGAAATCAAGTTACAAACTTCACAAGGAAAACAGAGAGAGAAGCTGTATGGTAAGGAACAAGATCATCTCTGCAGTGCTCACTCTAGAGAATATCCATTTCAAAAGATTTCCAATAACTGTCAAGGAATTGAAAATTATCCTTGTAGTGCTTTTAGTCTCAAAGAGGCAAGAGCTTTCAATGCTGAGTACAAGGAGGTGTATCATTAGTTCTCCATATACCTGTGCTCTTTAAGAAAGACACAGCAACTGCATTTGGACTTTTCTTTTTACATTGTTCAAGTAAATTGAGCAGACTGAGAGAGCCCTCTGTCTGTCACTGACACTGGTTTTATTGAATGCTGATACTTTATTTTGACTTGCAGTGGCTGTATGACAAGGTGCCAAAGCTCTCCCTGCTCCAGTTACTCTGGGAAACATCTGCAAGCAGCACACAAGGGTCTCAAGGAGCAGTTCCTCAGCTTTCCTTTCTTTCACCTTGATACCTGTTACTCTCTTTCAGAGTAAAAAAGCAGCCCTATGACATTAGTGTTATATTTACATGTGACTGTTCAGGACATTGTGACTTTTCTACTTCAACATACAAACTTCGTCATATGTCAGCAAAACACGATACGTATTAGTGAGCAGCTGAAAACACAATAGCAACAACCATTTAAAACTGTCTCACTGACATTCCAATAGACAGAGAGATGCTTTAATACAATCAATAACAGAGAAATCCTAGGGCATCAGCCTCTGAAGCTGCCATAGTCTCCTTATGTGCCTTTCCTTTTCTCAGATTTTGTCAAGATTGAACGTGATGAAATAGCTGGGCAGAAACCAAAGAATATCAGCAACTTAGAGCCTAGCAAAGACTGGGATCAGACTAACAGGTAAGGGGCAAGTAGGTACGCCAGTTACAGAAACCTAGCTCAATAAACACAAAGCTAGGCTTGCCGTGGGACCAGTATTAACAGGCACAGTGAGCAACACTTCTGTGCCCAAAGCTTCAAAAGCTGAGAATGCATGAGTTACTGAATTGCACAATCAGACTGGTGGGGCTTGGAAGGGACCTCTTGAGATCACCTAGTCCAAGCCCTCTGCTAGAGCAGGTTTGCCTACAGCAGGTTTCACAAGCATGCAACATCCAGGGGGATTTTGAGTGACTCCAGAGATAGAGACTCCACAACCTCTCTAGGCAGCCCATTCCAGATCTATCACCCTCAAAATAAAGAAGTTTCTCCTCGTATTTAGATGTTCAAGTTTGTGCCTGTTACCTCTAGTCCTGTTACTGGGCACCACTGAAAAGAGCCCAGCCTCATCCTCCTGACATTTACTCTTAAAGTATTTATAAGCACCTTAGTCTTCTCTTTTCTAGGTTAAAAAGTCCCAAGTTCTTCAAGCCTTTCTTCATAAGACAAATGTTCTAGTCCCCTAATCATCCTCATAGCCTTTTGATGTACCCTCTCAAGTAGTTCCCTGTCATTCTTGACCTGGGGAGTCCAGAACTGGGAAAAATACTCCAGGTGTAGCCCCACCATGGCACACTAGAGAGGGGAGGAAAACCTCCCATAACTTGCTGGTCACACTCCAGGATGCCTTGGTCATGAGGGCACATTGCTGGCTTATGGTCAGCCTGTTGTTCACCAGGACTCATAGATTTTTTCCACAGAGCTGCTTCCTAGCAGGACAGGCCCTAACCTGTTGTCAGACTGGGTCCCTTCACCCCACTTCAAAAAGGCATTTTTATTTCCCACAGAAAGTCAAAATCCACTCATCTGATGGCCAGAGAGGCAGCAGCCATTGCTCGCTATCGGGGGAATGCTTCCTCTTCTCCAGACAACCTGGGGAAGGAGGATGTGTTACGGTAATTTTGCTGCTTTACCTCTGCTAGCTTAGGCTGGGAAGCTGTGCTCAAACTGCCTGTCTTTCCCATCCCAAGAGTCACAGGACACTTTCTAGCAACACAGTCCTTTCACTCCACTTTCACAGGTGTATTTCTTTGCAGGCAGCTTCCTGGCTGCAACCCTGCTAGTCAATGCAGGCACATCTCAGAAGGCCAAATGTCCATCCTGTAGTTCCAGCAGCATATTCCTTGGCTGTGAAATGCTATTTAATGTTGCTACTTGCCTCGTGCTTCAGCTGTCCTGGTGTAGTAGCCACCTGAACTGCTGGAACCTGTAAAAGCCCCTGTGTGTGGCTGCAGAAGCTGAGTGCTCTCTGCAGCCTGGACGTGGAAGTGTCTGGAGCAGCCAGAGGAACTATCTGGAGATAGGGGGGGATGGCCTTGATCCAGTTGCTTCCTCTTCAGTGCCCCAGGGGAGGAAGACACTAACAGGACTCCCACTGATTCCCTGATTCTGAAGCAACAGTGGAAAAAAAAAGAATAAAGTAGGTGGTATTGAATCTAAGCAATTAGTGGGCGCTAACTCCTTTTTAGCTGGCAGGGAGACAAAAAAAACCCAACACCCCAAACAAATTGTATTTGTGTATCTGTCTCCTTAACAGTATTTCTTCTCTTCAGCAGCTCTGCTCCCACAGACATCAGCAACCCCAGCTACCTGGGGATGGCTGCTTTCTCTCAGCAACCCTCTACAATCAGCCACCTTAAGCAGATACCTTCACCAGACCAACCACCTCCTCTCTGGAGCTACGAGCCGCAGCCCAAAGATGCTACCTCTGTAATGGGACAGAATCAGTCATCCTCCACATCACCCTCCTTGTCACCTTTATCTCCAAAAACATCCCTCCAGCCTATAGTAAACAGAAGCATTTGTAGTCGGAGCCAAGAGTACTTGTGAGTATTCTGAGGTTTACATCGACTCAAGTTTCCTCTCTGCTGCCATTCTGCACAGTCACTCTTTCATTACCTGTACAGAATTTAAGATGCTTTCATTCTAGAACTAGAACTAGAAAAAGCTAAGTGAAGGTCACAAGTGCAGGTGTCTCATACTCCAATAAAAGTAGTGTAGTAGTTCTTCAGACTTCCGTGAAAGAAAAGCCAAAAACATATGTATGTTTAATCCTCTGCTACAAGAAGAGAAGACCATGGAGTTGGTTGTAGTAACAAAGAATAAAAGGGAAGAGTGTGGCACAGATCCTTCCACTGGATGAGAAGGAGAGCTCCTTCACATGTCATATGTGAAGTACTTTAACTGATTTTCTACTTACACTGCTATACAAATGTCCAGCTTGCTGGAGCAGTTAGCATCCAGGTGCTATCTATCACAAGTCTTGATGAAGGATTTTCATTAAACAATTGAAAATACCCCTTCAGCACCCAACTGCAATAAGTAATGAGGCTACTCCACACTAGGGCATGTACACCACTATTCCAAACCTCTTTTTCATAGTGACAGGTGCTTTTTGACACTGGGCTAGAGTTCACTGGTAAATGTATGTGGCACTCCAGAAGACAGAACTTGCAGAAGCTGCAAGCACTGCCTCAATCTGTTATGGAGCTGACAACACTTCAGCATGCTCTTAGTTCTTTGCTTCTCAGTACAGTGATTCCAGAAAATAACTTGAAGTAAGGAACATAACTCATCTGAAGACACCTAAAGAATATGTGCCACTCGCCCCAATTCCACTCTGTTCGGTGATACTGTGGCTGATTTTCAAGTATCGTGGCTGTTCTCCACACGAAAGCTTTGTTAAATCAGGTCAAGTCATACAAAAGCTGTGCTTGTCCCATCGTACAGCTGTGCTGTCATTTCAAGTCTCAGCCTCAGTTCAAAGGCTCAACTGTGAACACCCAGTACTTGTTTTACCCTAAAGAAGACCACTAACACTTACATATTGTGTATTTGAGCGCATTAAGTTTTACCCCTTCCCTAGTAATACCATGCAGCACTGGTACTAAAAGGAGATTGACTTTATATTGACTAGTTGTAAAATAGTGTAGTGTGACATGAGCATTAAGTGTCCGGAGAGCCATTTCAATCCTCTCCACCATATCTGAGGACTCAGTATTTCAATTCAGATTTGTGCACACAGAAGAATCATCAAAGCACTTTGCACAGTTTGGCTCAGTAGCTTATCTCTGTTTAAAGAAAAGCCAAATATTACTCTGACAAAACTGTATTCCAGCAGGGAGTTCATACAGTACCACGCATATCTGCTCTCAGGTGACAAATTAGTTTTAATTAAACAAAGGAAAAATAATACAATTCTGTTCTCTCCCCCATATTTAATTGTTATCCCATTACCCCTTTGAACTGTGAGTTTAATTTTACCATGCTTGATTCCTATTCATTTGCTCTTGAAATCAGTGTCTCTTGCCTGCTCCTTACAAGTCTTCTATTTTATACTTCTTTGATAACTGTAGACCACCTGAACTGGGAAAAACCACAGCAGAGCCTTTGCTTCAGGAAGGACAGCAAAAGCCAGAGATGTTTGACAACCCACTATATGGTTCTATGGGCTCTAAGGGCAAAGTCACACCAAAGAAAGATCAGGACTACCCCAAGGTGTCACGAAAAGAGCAGCCACTACTGCCCGATCAGAGCTGCCATCTCCCAAAGTCACAGGAGCCTGAAAGCAGCAAAACCTCTGGAAAACAACCATCACCACCTTTCCTGGTCCCCACACAGCGATTTCGGTCCTACACCTGCTCCAGCCAGACTGAAGAAAAAAATACAAGTGAAAAGGCGCAAGGCAAACTGAAGACGGTGACATCATTAGAAAATTCAGCACCGCTCAAAAAAATAGTCAAACCACCGAGGTCTGAAGTCAGCCCAAGCATTCAGGGACAGCACAACAAGCCACCCCTTCCCTCAAAGAGCCGGGCAGTGCTGGACATGCAGAACTCCAAGAGCCGAGACTATCGAGATAGTTCAGAGCTGCCACACTCTGGGAAGCACCGGACAGAAGAGGGACCAGTTGGCAGGACAACTACACCGGTGTGTCACCTGTGGGAATAAGGCTGGGTGAAAGATTCAATAGCCTGTGGTGTCACAGCAGAATACTGCTAGAGTAGCGCTGGCTTACTCACTGTGCCTCTGCTGTGTTTCCTAACCAAGCTAAGAGCACTGTCACATAGGGACAGAGCTTGCAGTGCAAAGGATGCAAGGGGGTGTCATAAAGCGATATTGCTGCAGAAGGTGTCACGTTGTGAAACCACTACCTTAGTTTTGCATGAAACTTTAACTTCTGGAATGCTTAAGCTTGACATCCAGAAGAATGCAAATAGTCAGCTACTTTGTTACCACTTCCTTGGTGCATACACCATTGTTACTAAGAATGTCCAGATTTGGCCTAACAACCCAAGTCTACACTAGTGGCTAATAGTTTTCTTTTACTGTCATTAAAAAAAAAAAAACAAAACCAAAACTAAACACACACACACACAAAACACAACAAAAAACCCCAAAACCAAGCAAAAAGAATATTTAAAGTAGTTATCTATGGGAAACACCAATTTAGAACAGTGGTGTCCAGAACCCCCTCTATATAAATAATCACACATTTACTTTACTGGGCTGATGGGGGGTTTTGTTGATTTGTTTTTTTGGGGAGGGGGAAGGGGGGATTTTTGTTTATTTGAGTTTTGTTTGTTTGTTTTTCACAGATCATCATGAGTTGGATGAGAAGGAGTAGAGGAGGGTTTAGTGAATGGGTTTGGAAGGAAAACTGGTCCACCTGAGCAAGCTGTAGGGTTGGGTTAATTTCCTTCTCTAGTAAAAGATTTAGAATTGAGAATAGACGAGCTGATGTCTTTTCTTCTCTCTACAGTGAAAACAACACAGCAGGATGGCACCCTAGGAGGAATTCTGATGGGAAGAAAGATGGAGATGACCTCTGTTCACACCAGTGTTCTCTGGTCTCATTATAAAAAGACTGGAGAGTTTAATTTTTGAGGGTCTGTCTCTCTCTACAATTATGAAAATGTTCCAACTGCGAAGTTTATCCTATGTTGCTCAGAATAAGAGGAGCCAGAACCACAATACCAAATGCAAGTTAGCCTTTTCTAGTGTCACTTTGGTACTTCCAGTAAGAGGCAAGTGGTTAAGTACATGCATTAGTAAATGCTTTGAAAAAGAAGGTACGGTATAAGGTCCAGGAAATGGACGGGGTGTGTTTAAACAACCCCTTTTCTATCACAGCAATATTGTTATTTTGTGTTCTGGAATTGCTGTTAAAGAGTGTCATGGAAAAGAAAGCATTTTGAAAGCGGTACAGCTCCAAAAGCATGTCCCATCCATGGAGCAAGGAGGTAAGGGAGGCTGGGGAAAGAGTCTGAATAGCATGGTGAATGCCACACACTGCCAGGGAGCTGCCTTTGCCGCTAGTGTGAGCTCCCAGGCTGCACAAAGGCGTTATTCATGCAGAGTGAGGGCTGGCCCTTGGCACTGTAGTGGGTTTTGATTTGGTTGGTTTTTTTTTTTCGTTGGTTGGTTTTTTTCCAAGCAGGTAGTGCCTTTGTATCCCTAACAAACAAAGGGAAATATCAGAACTACTGTGCAGAATTGGGAGAATAGGCAGGGTTCCTAGACAAGCAGTCATTCCAGCCTCTTACAGCAAGCACTCTGCTTTTGAAGGACACTGCTGGCTGGTTTTATAGCATTCTTAATAGATTAATGCTGACCTTACTGTACACTTCTGTTCATTGACCAAGAATGACTAATGTTAAGATATTAGTAATTGTTGTTCTATTCATGTTAAGAATGAATGTCATGGTTACGATTAGGCTATGCCTGTTTGTGACCTAATCATTGCTATTGTTCCCATGTTGATTACTTTAAAATAATAAAATTGTCATCTTTCTGACCACTCTACTGAAAATTCAGAACTGTCTGCCACATGATTCACCTTGAGCTGGTGTTATACCAGCTTGCTCAGTGATAGCATCCCAAGCCACCAAGGAGTGCAGGGAAGATAACACAATGCCACTGCACTACTGCACAGATCCTTTGTGACTACACCTGGGTTAAAAATTCTAGTTCCTGTACAGTAATTTTACTGGGGGAGAAAAGGCCAAGCAGAGGCATGTAAGAATGTGTGGAAGAGGCCAATCTGTAAGGGAGAAATCTTCTTAAAAGAGTTTTTTTCTGCTGTGCATGTTGATGTTTCATGGCATCATTACTGAAAAACCTGGCTCTGTAAGCTACAAGTCAGCAAGACAAGCATGAGCTTATATGCCTCTTGCTTTATTCAACAGAATCCTCTGTGTATATACTCCCCATAATTGAACACCTGAGGTATTTCCCTGGCCCTGGGCAGCATTTCACTTTTCTGTTCCAGATTCCAGAAGAACTTCTATGGCCACAGAGTGAAAACTTTACTGGAGCAGGTGAGCTTTCTGTCCAATATGGAGGGTTAGGATCAGTCCCCACTAATTCTGTGGTGTGTTCAGGTATGTTCAGAGATGGAAATGTGACAGGCTTTCTCCAAAAGGCTTTAACTTCTCAATTATGAGACAAGATCAGGTTTTCTGTGATGCTAGTTTTACTTATTGACTCCCTAAGCTATAGAAAGGAAAGTACATTCCCCAAAGTTCACAAAATAACTTGATATAAAGTAAGGTCATTCTTGGTCAAAAATATTCTCCTAACAGGGAATATTGTTTAAATTTGGCCCAGATTTGTAGATAGGAAGCAGAATCTGAGAACACTGGATTTACTAAGGTGTATTGTAACATGCAGGTACTTGATCTGGCCTGTCCTTTGGAAAGGCATGTTGCCTGGAGAGAAGAGAAGCTCTCTACCAGGCTAGGTTGCCAGAAGAAGGTATTACTATTCCTATGCTAAAACTGCCTTCTCCAAATCAAGAGCTAGGTATGGATTATAAGTTTTGGCCTTAAAGAGAGTCTGAGTTGTTCTCTACAACAGGAACAATAGCCAATGCCACCACACTTTCTGCAGGTGAAAAATACTCAAATAGAATCTCTCTAAAGAGCTTTCTGAGGCCTCTGCAGAAGAAGGAATTCTCAGGTGAGCAGCTGAAGCAAAGACTGGTAGAGATGAGCTGGTATGAGACAGTAGTGGGATACTGTGTTATAGCTATCTTTAGAGTAAGCTCAGCTGTACCTTGAGATGGTAGAGTTGATAACCCCAGCTGTGGGGGCTTGTCAGACATCAACATTAGAAAACTAAATTTAACAAATAAATCTTGCACTAATGTTTTGGGTCTGGGTTGGTTTTTTGTTTGTTTGTTTGTTTTTGTGGGTTTGGGGTTTTTTTGGTTGGTTGGTTTGTTTTTTTTACTTTTAAGTTTTACTGCCTGTGTCTGGAACCAGATGAAACCAGGGCTGAACGCAAGCTGCTTCTTTCTCATGTCCTTGGGCCCATGACTCTCCCTTGCCAACCCACACACATTTTTCTGCAGTCTGTGTTACTGCCCAGTTAAGTTAGTACAGGCAGTACAAGCAGAAGACCTTAAGTGAAGGGTGTGAACTGTCCAAAAATTAACTGATTTCCCCAGATGTAGTACCAATCTGTAATCTTCTGTCACCCTTTAAATTCTTAAAATATCTGCAATCTGAGTGTAGTTATTTCTGTGGAGACCCAGCTGTGTGTTCCCAGCTATAGGATATAATGCTGTAGAACACAGTAGCTTTTAAAACCACTGTTTCTTGCCATCTCTTGATTTGTCTAACACAAGCTTACCTGTCCTCACAACTGTAAAACTATTATAGGGTGCTGTTAAAGCTTTTAGTGAAATGTTTTAGCGGACTATATATTTAGTTTCTGGTACAGGCAGGGTCCTACAGAAGATAGGTTGAGGAGGAGGGAAAAACAGAAGTAAAAAGCCAAATGAAGATGATTTAGTTACTCCACAATAGTAAGGGGATACATTTGATGTTAGAAATGATGTTGCTTAGATCCCCTAGTCAGGGGCAGAGCTCTCTTCCTATACACTTAAACCAAACACTTTAGTCACCGTCCTCCCATTTGTTTTTGAAATTGCAGAATCATAGAATCATTCAGATTGGAAAAGACCCTTAAGATCATCAGGTTCAACTGTTAACTCTGCTCTACCAAGTTCATCTCAAAGCACCACATCCAAATGACCTTTAAACACATTCAGGCATGGTGACTCAATTACCTTGCTGGGTAGCCTGTTCCAATGCCGACTACTCTTTCACTGAACTTTTTAAAACTAATGTCCAGACTAAACCTACCCTGGTGCAGCTTGTGGTGGTTCCCTCTTGTTCTTTCACTACCTGTGAGAAGAGACCAGCACCTACCTCTCTCTATTGTCCTTGTAGAGGGTGATTGTAGTTGTAGAGTGTGATAAGGTCTCCTTTCCTCCTCCTCAAACTAAACAGCCCCACTTCCCTCAGCTGCTCTTCGTAAGACTCATTCTCAAGGCTCCTCACCAACTTAGTTCTCTTCATTGCACCCACTCCAGTGCCTCAATGTCTTTCAGGTATTGAAATGCCCAAAACTGAGTGCAGCGCTCAAGGCATGGCCTTGCCACTGCTGAGTACAGGGGGACAATCACTTCCCTACCCCTGCTGGTCACTTGCTGATCCAGGCCAGGTTGCTGATATAAGCCAGAATGCCATTGGCTTCCTTTGCCACCTGGGCATGTTTTTGGCTTCAGATGCTTGTCAGTTAGAGCTTCTAGGTCCCTTTCTGACAGACAACTTTTTAGCCACACTTCCCCAGGCCTGCAGCATTGCACAGAGTTGTTGTATTCCAAGTGCAAATGAAAGTCTTTCATTTCAGAAAAACAGTACCATGTTTTTCTGTTGTCCTCGTGACAGCACATTTAAATTAGTTCATACTCTGACTGAAGGAATGTATTGTCTACAATTTAATTGATCCAGCTTCTGTTTTTTATAACATTTTCAAGGCTCAGATATTTGTGTATGATTAAACTGTGGAAGTCAGGACTAGCTAACTGACCAAGGACAGTTCTCAGAGATCCCCTAAAACCGATGGTCCCAAACAGCAATAAATTGGTTGGAAATGGACAATATGCATTTTGCCCCCAAAATTTCCCTAATCGCCGCCTGAGAGAAATCCACACTTTCCCCTTTAGGACATTTGCTACAGAGACTCCACTCCTACCTTCATTTGTTGTATGTATCACTTGATTATGACACGAATCAGAGATGCAGCAAGTGAACTATGCATTAGGGAAGTTCAGGCAATGGTGAAGCTTCTCTTGATCTGCAGTACCAACCAACAGTTTGGTGCCATCGTGTACATCAACTGCACCCGCATGATGCTGTTTTTCCTTGAGGGTGTAGTATTTAATGGAACCTGTGACTTTCCCTATTTGCCATACACAACTGAAGCAAAAGCTGAGTACAGCAGGAGCTGTGTCTCACATAGCTGCTCACTTCTGCACCTCAGAGATGCTGAAGTTACCAGTGCATTCCCGCAAGTGCCTATGGAGGGGGCTGGCTCAATTATGCAAGTGCCACAGAATCCAAATAGTCATTTCAACGTGCCAAATCTCCTGAGTGTATAAAAGGTGCTCAGCTGTAAGAGTGCAAGATGTTCTTTCTATATATATAAGCAGACACTGGGTTTATATTCACATGAATATGAAAAATATCTCCTTTCTAATTCCACAATGTGTGCACTATGTTGTTTCAAACGTGGCTTTTATTAAGCAGTGCTTTAGGATTGTATTTGTGCTAAAATTTCTATAGTCTCTCGGAAATTTATTCACAGTTGAGTCCCAGGTTGACAGAAGAGATACTTCCTTTTACTTACTGTAATTTGCTATATTTTTTGAGATGTATAATGAGATCATTATTCACTATGCATCACGAAACTCCCCTGAACTTCTGTTCTCAGTTCATTCATAGAACATAACTCACTGTAGGTACAGTTTTTACTTTCTCACCACGGAATGAGTTTTATTAATACTGAGATTTGTGAAAAGTCTTAAATTCTTATTCCTCAATTAATCCGCAGAACAAATTGGCATATTTTAATGACAGTAGTAGCAGGAAGGCACTTCAAGCTGAGAAAGAAGCCACTTCCAGCTCGAATGAACTATTTTATCACATGGGTTCTTGTAAATCTTGATATAAAAGGAGAGCAAGATGACAGATAATGACATGGAGCAGGTATGTGCTATTGGAAAGACTGCCAGAAGCTTAAGGTGAATTTACAAAGAGGAACTTTGGAGGGGAAAAAACACGTAGCAGGTATTGCAAAAAAAACTCAGGATGTCCTGCACACTGGGTAATCATAGGTTATAAAAGGTAGATATCTTTAACATAGTGGGATTTTTCCAAGATTCAGGTACATACAGATGACAAATAATTGAAATCCTTCCCTTGGAACAGTCTCACAGTTATCATAAATGGTACAACATATTTAGTGTTTCCAGTAATTCATCTAAGGCTTGAGGATACACCTTTTTTTTTTTTTTAAATGCCATTTCTGCTCATGCTGATACTTTTTCTTATCCCACAGGAATAGAAAACAATTCTTTTTTCTCCCAATATTAGTGAGAAAAGCCTATTGTCAAAGATGAGCTGAAAGGTTTTTGCTGAAGAAGGTGAAAGAAAGCAGGTGGCTGGCAATTCAAAGGTAGTGAGAGACTTTCAGGCTGATTATATATTGAGGACTCAGGAGAGGAGTAACTGAGTTTGACCCCTATATATTTGTATTTTTGTCTTCTTCCTTTTTATTAATGCTTCATGTTCGCTTTCCTCTTTTTCTGCAGAGGATTAAGATGATTTGAAGGGGTGAATTTCTCTCAGCAGTAATTCTTTACATGTAGAATTAGGATTTAAGATCACGGTTACAAATATTTTGTTTTTAAACATGTAATTTGACTTTATGATGCTTAAGCAGAAAAATGTAGGCTGCATGCTTATACTTGGCTGCATTAGTTTTGTAAAGAACACTTATAACCTTGTGTATTGTATACTTGACAAGACAGAGCTGTGCATGAACTACTATTAACTCAGCCAGCAGTGTTGCTCTCCTCCAGTGTAATAATCTACCGAACCATCTATTTTAGTCTGTTACAATTTAATAATTGCATCTTCATTCATTTATCCAAAAGGAAAAACCATTTAGGTAGTCCAAGACAAAAAGCTTTATGAATCCTGCCCAGTTTCAAATGAAATTACAGCAATATGGTTATCTAACACATGGCTTTAAAAGTTATACAGTTAAAAGTAAAGCAATGAAGGAAGCTGTTATGGATTTTTACATTTGGCAGAGAATGTGTGGTTTCTTCATGACGCTGGACAGGATGTGCTAGTGCAGTGAAGGCGGCCCTTGTAGTTCATGTTGTGTTCCATGTAACTTTTCAAAGTAAATCTACCTAAACACCTCCAAACTGCACTTCGTTTCACCACCACCCTCCTTGAACAGCTGCGTAACTCAGTAAAGCTTTGTACCTGATGTTCTGCAAAGACTACAAAGACCACACAGCAGATAGTATTGCAAACCTCTCAATATTGAGAGAAAGCTGTGGAGCCTTTTTAGTGACTATTTAATGTTTATTTACAGTAATCATCTTGCTTTTAAAATAAATGCCAAAGGCATGAACATTAGGAAGACTCATGGCTTGTAAGCTGCCACGTCTTTGTTCAGTGCCACACTTGCACCAGTCATTCCATCCTCCAATGCTCCATCAAAGTGTCACATATTTCTTGGTTCTACTAGACGACTTAATAGCAAAAGCTGTTGCTATTCTTTTAGGGATGTTGTTTGTATGTATTATGAGTCATGCTTTCTAAAACAGTGTCCTTTCACATCGCAATTTTAAGTGTCAAGAGATCCTAGTGAACCCACAGCACTCTCCACGCTCTGGCGGTTGGATATGATAAATTATGCTAACAATATCAACTTCTTTGAGTCTCCTCAAATTCCTAGATTCATCTCATCAGTCACGCAGGCGAAGAAGGGAAGCTAGGCAGGCTTCAAAGAGCAAACCAAGACTTGTTCCTGATGGCTGACCTTTGTTAGGGCCACGCTTTTGCAGCACCACGCACGCACCTTCTTCCTTTTGGATCAGCTTATAGGGACCCAGTCTACAATGCCCAAATCCCCCACTCCTGGCCCCTGCCATGGGTGGGCAGAAGCCTGAAGGAACTGGGGGTGTTTGGAGAAAAGGAGGCTGAGGGGAGACCTTCACACTCTCGGTGACTCCCTGGCAGGAGATTTAGAGACAGGCGGGGGTTGGTCTCTTCTCCATAGTAGCAAGTGCTAGGACAACAGAAAAAGGCTTCATGTTGCACCACAGGAGGGCTTAGGTTAAAAATTTAAAACCAACTTTTTCACTGAAACAGTTCTCAAAGACGGGAGAAGGCTGCCCAGAGAGGTGGTTGAATTCCTGTCCCTAAGGGTGTTTAAAGAAGGCAGAGATGTGGTGATGAGAGCCATGTTTTAGCACCAGACTTGGTAGAGATAGATGCTAGTTGTAATCAATGGTCTAAAAGGTCTTTTCCAACCGAGAGGATTCTGTTAGAGAGGGAAGGACTGACGGACAGACGGGTCGAGTTTCTCCCCAGAGCAGGCACTACCGGCCGCCAGGAAGGAGCGGGGCAACCTCAAATATCTGTGGAACGATGGGACTCTCTTCCACAACTGCGGCAGTCGGCACTTATTTCGGACAGCACGACGATGCTCTCCCTTCCGCGGGCACAATCCGGGCTTGGTGCAGGATCCCCGCCCTCACCCAGCACCGCCGCCCCGCGACAGCAACGACCGCCCCGGAAGGGCGGCAGGAGGCATGCGTGAGCCTCTGGAGGGCTGGGTAAAGCCCTCCCACAATGGCGGCGCGGGCCGGATGACGGACTGCGCCCCTCTCAAGATGGCGACACCGTTCACACGCGCTTCCGGGAAGGGGCACAAAATGTCGCGGCGCGAAGCCCTCTCTCTTCGGAGGGGTGTCCGCTCGCCTGCTCGGCCGGCGGTGGGGACCGACCCCGCGGCTTGCAGCGCGGCTCCACCGAGGGGGCTGTCTGGCGTGAGAGAAAGCGTGCTGCGGTTTGTGGAGCCGGGGGGCATGTGAGTGGGGGGACAGGCAGTGGCAGGACAGCTGCAATCGCTATTGATGTGCGCCGCGGAGGGTGAGGGCCCCTGACAGAGCGCGGCCGCAGCGCCATGGCGAGCGTGGGGCGTGGGCTGCGGGCCGCGCCGGGCCAGTCCCGGCTCTGAAAGGGTGCTCCTCGCCGCCGCACTTGTGCCGGACGCTGGCTCTCGCCGTCTCGCCGCACACCTGCCCCTCCCTTCGGCCGCCCTTCGCGGGCCGCGGCCTGGGCGGCCCTCGCCCCCGCTGCCCCTTCCAGCTGCGCCGCGGAGATGGCGTCGGGGCTGCGCGCTGCTGGCTTCCCCCCGTGGAAGCGGCACATCACGGCGGAGTTGCGGCGGCGGGATCGGCTGCAGCGCCAGGCCTTCGAGGAGATCATCGGGCAGTGTAAGATCATCGCCTCGACGGGCGTCGAGGCCCACGGGAGGTTTCTTTCCCTCCTTCTTCGAGAAGTGGGAGAAGTGCGGTAGTAAAGGCCCCTCGAGGCCTCGCGTAATTTTCAGAAGATTGATTGGAAAATGTTTGTTGGAACTGAGAGGAGTTGGGAAATAGTGAAAATTAAGTTAGTTGTTTCTTTCGGTTACCTGCCAGGATATACTGAACGTGCTGTGGACACTGATTGAATGTCTCTAGTTCGCCTGCACAATTCCCGCTCAGACTGTGGGATTGAGAACAATAGTGCGATTGTCCACGTGCTTGGTCTTATGTAAAACTTAGAACTATTCAGGAGCCAGCACTTTCTAGCTAGTGCCTCCTTACCCGTGCTTCTCCTGCCTCAGCTGTGACAGGAGCAATGGAAGGTGTGGGCGTGGGGAGCGGAGGTGTCACCTACTGTTGCTGCTGGCTCACAGTGAGGTGCTTTATGCTTTGGGGGAAAAGACAAACCAGCCTCATCAGGACTGGGCAGTGTTGGATGCGACCAATTCTGTGACAGGTCGTTTTTCCATGTTGCTATTATTTGAGGGGCAATAGAGGCTGAACTTCTTCTGTTACAGCAGATAGCAATACACTTGAGCAGAATTGCTGTAATACCAGTCCCACGTAGCATCTGAATTAATGAGGAATTCTTGTACTGCCTCAGCCTGCTGACATCAAAGAGGAGTGCACACTGTTGTGGTGAAGGCTTACATAATGTTTGGCTGTGCCTGAATAATTAAAGATATTAGATCTTACCTGGTAGAAAAGGATGGGAATCTGTTTGCTTTTTGGTTATCTTCTTAATTGCATTTTTTGCCCTTTCAGATAACAAGTTACTAGAGAAGTCGGATCTTCATGCAGTGCTGGCTGATAAACTTCAAGCAGAAAAATATGAGATGCAGAGCAGACATGAGATGAGGTATTTAAAGTTCCTTTTCTGTCAGTCAGCTGTCTGTTGTGCATAGTGTGCCCTAAACCATTATTTGATGCATTACTCAAACAACTCTTAAGTTGTTACAGTAACCTAATAATAAAAGAAACTGGAAAGCACGTTGAATTAAAAATAAATTATATCTAAGGATACAATTTCAATACATTTGCAGCATATAGTGTAGAAAGAAGAGACATTAATTAAGGTGAACCATAAGCTTCTGCCATTTTTGCCTGGTGTTAGCTCCTAATAGTTATGAGAGGAGTCTGAGAATTATTTACTTCTGTGAGCATTGCAATGCAGGGAGAAATTTACGTCTTAATTTTTCTCGATTTCTGTTATCACATAGAAGAGGAGAATGGCAAAATCAGGATTCCATATCTTAAATAAGCTCCACATGCTAATATGAATGTGGTTTCTGCCTTCCTTTAGTGGAATTTTTTCTCTGAAAGCTGCCTTTCAAACCAGAGAATAGCACTTGAAAGCAGCAGGCAGGGATTCATGCTGCTTTTTTGTTGCCACTTGAATCCACAGCAAACCAATATATAATGTGTCCTTTGTCTGGACAGTGAATCCCAGCAGGTAAAGGCTGCTGGATTCTGCTCTTTGTGTAACTCTAGAGAAGTCAGGGCTAAGTAGCTCAGTTTTCCTACTTCTGTAGGAACTACTTCCTTTGTTGAAGCTCATTTTTTTGCAAACTATGTGTATATCTGTTTGAGTTACAAAACGTAAATATAGTGTGCTATTACTGGTAAGGAAAAGAACTGATTTTGCAGGCAAAATGTTAGTGTCTGGCCAGCAGGCTGGAGTTAACATCCATGTGAAAGACCTCAAATGCTTTTTGATGCCTGCATTTGTCTCAAGCCACCTTTAGTTTATGGGAATTTCATTCTAGTTGAAACCTGCTCTTAAGAGATATAGCTGGAATAGATGAGAATCAGAAGAAATGCACAGAAACTGCCCCTTCAAAGTAAATAATAAGCTGAGCTTTGATTCTGTCCTCAGTATATGATAGTTTTCTGAAACAGAATTGATTCTCTTATCCTAAAAAACTGAAGAAAACTTTTTTTTTTTTTTAATTACATGAAGGCCAAGGAAAATTATATAGTTCTAGCTATAGAGTTATGTATTGGCAGAGTTATAGCATGTGTTGGATGTTACCACAGAATTGGCTGTGCTTGGACAGTGTGTTTTGGAAATGGAATGTTTTCTAGAACATCATTATTTCAAAGAGATGTTGTTTGTTTTTGAGAGGAGCATTATGTTGCTGTTCCCACTGTGAGACCTTTCAGCTTCCAAATGCACTATCTGTTTCCCATTGGACTGTCCTAGCACAGAATGACTATGGAAGCGGATGCTTGCAATTACCCTGTTCTGTCCATTTGATGTAATAGAGACAAAAGATGTAACTTAAAATATAGCTGTGAACTTACTGGAAGTCTGTGTGATTATGTGTATGTGTCTATATGCTTTTAAAAAAGACTTCTGTTCTTGTTTCTGTGCTTTCAAAGACTTGGATGGTAATTGTTACAGTCATAGCTCTTTGGGAGGTAGAATGTGTTGTTCTGGTGTATGGAAAAGACTATTAACATAGGGCAACAGAGAAGTAGCTGGGACTATGAACCCAAAGTCCTGGAAATATACCCTTGGTTCCCTGGATTTTGATTTGTCTGCCCTGTATTATGCTTTTTCCAGATAGTTAGCATCTTCAAGGTCCACCATCACATGTCAAAGCAATTTTGGAGTGGCAAAATATATGTAATTCTTCCAATTTCTGGAGAATGCACTTTTAAGACTGTCTTCCTGCAGTTAAGCAAAGGCTAAGTCATCTTTCATTCCAATTTGAATTCTGTTTTAGAAATGTACAAAAAGGTGAATAGAGTCCTTATTAAACTTACTATACTTTAGTTGGCAAGAAGTGTGTTGTGGGAGAGCTAGCTGTGTTTCAGTGTTTGATGTAGGAGAGAAAATCTAAAGGAGGAATGTCAAAGGCACAGAAACAATTGGATTGTACTTTGACATCTGCTTTCTCTCAAACTCTAGTCCAGGACATGATGGAACATGGAATGATGCTCAGTTGCAGGAGCTGGCACAATTGAAAATAAAGCATCAAGAGGAGCTGACCGAACTGCATAAGAAACGTGGCGAGGTTAGAAAGTCCTCATGTGTTCTGCATGGTCTGTATGGGACTGGTTCTGAACATGACCTTAACTTTTACCAAACTTAATCATCATGTTTTTATCTCGTTTCATGTACAGTCTTCTTAAGCTCCCCATGTTGTTAATTAAAATAAAGCAGACATGGTTAGTTTTTTAAAGTGATAGTCAGGAGATAAGAGCTTACATTGTCAGCATAGCATGATTTTTAAGAAGCACTTAATTTTAGATTTAAAAGTGTATTTATTAGAGGAGGAAGGAGCTGATGCAGATTGGAGCTGCACATGACTGCTGGTTCTACACTGAAAAGTGAATGAGTGACAAAATAGGTGGCTCTGTACTTTGTCTGATTTTGCAGGACCACTGCCAGATAAAAGTGGATAAAACAAGCAAAGGCTGAGAGTATCATGATGTTAGACTGAAAAGGAGTACTGGTTCTGCAATATAGACGCAGTCTGGAGCTCAGGAGTCCTGTAAATTATGAGACTGAAGTCCTAAAGAGAGGGAAAATGTGGGAGTAACCTGGAAAATGTTATCCTACTCCTTTGATCACACCTCACTGGAGTTGTGGACACACTTCAGTGTCAGTAATTCTGGACTTTTCAAAGAGGGAACAGCTTTTTATTGCATGTCTACACTGAGTAGCCAAACGATAGATAAGTAACCTAAGCCATTTACCAAGCCAGACACTCTTCTCAAAACTCTTCCTTCTCTCCAGGCAGCTAGAGCTCTGCACACTGTGGGGCTTGCTGCTGCTCACTGGCTGAGTAGCTATGAGCTGGCAGCAGTAGCTTTTTAGTGTTGACCTCTGCCTTTATTTCCTGTACACTGGAGAGATTCCACTAGCAACTTTTCTTGGTGGGAACACTCTTTTTGAAACCTGTGTTTACAGTATGTGAGCTACATGTCTTCTGTAATAGCTGTCTTGGCTATAACAGGGAGATTTGTTGCATGGTTGTTAGTACTCATTTGTTGGTTTTACTTGACAGCTTTTCTAAATTGTTTTTTCCACAACTTAAAAAAAATCTTCTTCGTATGCATTCTGTTTGTTGTGACTTTAATAAACTTTTTGAAGGAAGGGAGTGAGATGTGAAAGGACAGTAACTTTTTGACAGCTCATTTGAGTTCCCGTGATAGTATGACCTGTCTGATATGGCTGGTAAATAGATCAATATTAGAAAGCTATGAAAGATGTAAAAAGCATGAGTCATAGTTGTAGTGTTAGATCAAACTGTACTGTTGCTAGTTGCTGCTTACTGTGTGTTATCCAGCTATCATTCTTGCCTTTTGTGATTTTCTCCTTTCTCTAGCTGGCCCAGTCTGTAATTGATCTGAATAACCAAATGCAGCAGAAGGACAAAGAGATGCAGATGAACGAAGCAAAGTGAGTAGGATTTGTTTTGTCTATGTGGTTGGTATGAGACCCAGACATCTGGTTAAGTTATTTATTACTGCTATAATAGTCTCTAGGAGTTCCAGCCATGTGCTATAAATTCCTTTATGAGGCATTGTACAAATAGCACAAAGAAGCTTGTGTAGGTCCCAAAGGAAATCCTCGTTATTTTGTGTATTTTGTGCCATTCCAGGATTGCAGAGTATTTGCAAAAGATCTCTGAATTGGAAACAGAGTGCCAGGAATTGCGCAGCAAACTGCAAGATCTTGAGCGAGCTAATCAGACACTGAAAGATGAATATGATGCTCTCCAGATCACTTTCAATGCCTTGGAGGAAAAACTGAGAAAAACTACTGAAGACAACCAGGAGCTGGTCTCACGTTGGATGGCAGAGAAAGCACAAGAAGCCAATCGTTTGAATGCAGAAAATGAAAAGGATTCAAGGTGAGATTGACCGCACTTGATTAAACTGCTCCCTAGTATATTTCTGATTATGAACAAGTGCATAGGATAAAACCAGATTTAGATTTGATCTCAGATCTATGTATTTTTGCACAACACAGCGAGTGTCCTGAACTTTGTGTTCCTCCTTCTGACCAACACAGACAGATGTGTTGTGAAAAAATTCCTGTCTTTTAAATCAATAAAATTCCTGCTCTTTTGTTTCTTGAGCAACATTGAACTGTGGGCTAAATATCATACATAAGATTAAAAATTGGAGGTTTTTTTACCTGTATTAGATTTGGACTTATTTAGGTGCAATATGAACAAGTTACTGCTAGTTTTATCCTATTGTATACTTAATGAACTTAAATGTTGCTTTTAATTCCACTAAAAGGAGCAGTTGCTGTGAGGCTGAGCTGTGTTTAACTTGCAAAATAAGTTTGTGCTTTTTTTTTTTTTCTTGCAAAATAAGAATTTTTCTTAATCTTCTGAATTGCTTCACCTTACATTGCAGCTAACAATACTTGAAGATTAAGAACTATAGTCTCAGTACTTGGTAGCTTTGTATTATCTCTACTAACATAACCTTTATTTTGGTGAGTTCTTGTACTTCAAGCAAATCTGCGTTTACATGGGTAAGGCTGTAGGTGAACTTTGCCTTATTGCTTCACTTGACTGATCTTGTCTGTTGCTATTCACAGCAAGAAAACTGCCTCTCTTGCACTGCTTAAAAAGCAGGATAAAATTAGGGCAGTGGTCTGATTTCTACTTTATTTTTATTTTTTTAAATTTACAAAGTTTATCAAACCTGTGCAGGATAATCTTTGGACTAGGATTAAGGTGGTTTTTCAAAATAACCTTGCTTGCTTTCTTTTAGGAGACGACAAGCCAGGCTGCAGAAGGAGCTAGCTGAAGCTGCCAAAGAACCCCTGCCAGTTGAACCGTAAGCAGTCTTAAGTTATAGTCTCCTTTGTCACTTCATGCTTTATTTTTTTGTAGATGCATGACAAATCATATCTTTGTATTTCTAAATTTGGTGATGTAGAGAAGCATTTAAATTTTGGGGTAAAATAAAAAAAAAAAATAGTAACTCTTCCTAACTGAACTTCCAGAAGAAAGAGCTCTGGTATGCCTAGAAATAGATGTATGGTCTGAGAAATCTTCAGTGGGTCATACAGTGAGTATTTATCATTATTACATCATTATTTGACATTTGTTATGTGGTGCCTTTGGTCTCCAGAATAGTTCTTCAGTCGTGAAACAGTATAGTAGAGATACCTGCTCTGTTAAGTGTTGGACTACAAAATATATTTAAGGACTTTCTGTAAGAACAGGTGCTGAGCGAGTTATGGTGGGTGAAAGTGTATTCATCACTTCCATACTGGGAGAGTTTTATTCCACAGGAAAAATAAAAAATAGGTATGCAGTTAGTTTTTCTGGTAAGCCAGAAATAAATATCTTTAGTTTCTCGTACTTCATGTTGGTGTGTTTACTCCTGGGTGGTGATTCACATGGTAGATCTTAGAATGTTAAACTCCTCAATAATACTGCAGTGCGAGAGGAAACACATGTGATAGCTGTTGCTGCTTTCCATGTTAAGCTTCTTCCCATTGTCCAAAGTAAGACCTTCTGTCCTAGAGTTGAGCTCAGGGGTAGCTGTAGCACAACAGCTTATTCCATTTCCTGTAGTGTTTTGGGTGATGGTGTCACAGTTTAATTCAATATAATCTAGAAAATTATTGCTTCTGTAAATTGTTCAAACTCTGCTTCACGGATGTTTGAGATTCCTTCTTTTGAATTTCTTCATTTTAGAGGATTTGTATTGTGTAAATGCACTAATTAGTGAAGGAGAAATTGGCAGCATTTCAAGGACTACACCCTGAGTTTGATATTCATTTCAGAAATGTTAACATGGAAAATTCTTTTGCTACATACAGTTTCAGTAACTAAAACTTGAGATTTTAAAAAAGAAACATGAGCAGGACTTTTATTGAAGTGTCATCCTGATGCTTTCAATTGTAGTAGGTGTTTTCCATTGCATTTTCATGTGTGCTGTCTTCTAAAATCTTAAAACATAAAGGGTAGCTATACTGTGAGATTAAAAATGGTCCCATTCTCTGCAATCCCCTTGCAGCTGAGTGTTATCTGATGTTTATTCCTACTTAAATGCTGAATTTAAACTTCCTGTTCAGTCAAATGACATTTAGTTGATAAAGTGTGTTTAAATATAGTTTGTCCTGCAAAACTGGCTGTAGATAAAAAAAAAACATCACGGAAGAAAAAATGACTAGATTGTCTGAACCCATGATGACTAATGGGGGAAAAACATTTTAGCATTTTCTGGGTAGTTTAGCTGGATTAATTTTTGATCTTTGTATCAACCTCATACTTTTGTTCAATTATACACTAACAATTAAGGAGAAGAGGAGACATAGAAGGAACCTTATCACTCTTTACGACTACCTAAAGGGAAGTTGTAGTCAGGTGGGGATTGGGCTCTTCTCCCAGGCAAATAGTGACAGGACAATAGGGCATGGTCTGAAGCTGCACTAGAGGAGGTTTAGGTTGGATATTAGGAAGCGCAGAAAGGGTGATTAGGCACTGGAATGGACTGCCCAGGGTGGTGGTGGAGTCACCATCCCTGGAGTTGGTGGCATAGTTTAGCTGATATTGTGGTGTTAGATCATTGGCTGGACTTGGTGATCTCAGAGGTCTTTTCCAGGCTTAATGATTCTATGATTCTATTCTAACAGTTCAATGAATGGAGCAGCACCTGATGTACAGCAGTATAGAAATAATCAGGACATCTGGTGTGAATGAAGAAGAAAAATTCACTCTTGTGCCTTTTTTAATAGGTCCTGTGAAAAATAGGATATCACTGGAGCTTCAGTGACTCAAACATGTTTCACTGTTCTGGTACTTCTAACAAATAGAATTCATTCTGTAGCAAAGTCTTGCTCAGCTGTGACGGGTCATTATATGCTGCATGTACTACTGCAAGCTGAAATATGCTTGTAGTTAAGAGAATCTGGAGAGGGTGCAGAGTAAATTTAGGGAGGGGAAAATCTAGCCCTGTTATCAGTGAAGAGTGTAATTGACAGATGGAAATTGAAAACATTGAGCTGGGGCATGTACTTGTTTTCAGATATTGTATGTTGAACATAGCTTCTTAGGTAATGACAGATTAGTGTTTGTGTTGTCTGGACCTGCATACAGGTTACTGCAGCTAAATAAGCCTAGATAGGGATTGGGCACAGACACTAACAGACCCTGAACGGTGCGGTCCATTCATCATCTGCATCAGTGGGTGCTTTCCATAGGAAGCTGTGCCTGATTGAAAAGGAGGTATTTTCTCTCATTTCAGCAGGGATGATGATATTGAAGTACTTGCAGATGAAACCTCTGATGCAGCTGAGGAGACATCTCCAGTGCGAAATATGAACCGAACATCAAGGTTTGTAGACCAAGAGACTTTTGTACCGTGTCACTGAGGAAGAGCAAGGGGTATAAGAGTTGGAACAATGCTGGGCATGTTAATTGGGAGTTTCGTTTGCCTTTGATTAGGCATGAAGCTCATATACTGCGTTCAGTTACAGTGCTTTAGATGTGATGTTTTTCCTTTGCTATTTTAAGTGTATTACAGTAGCATTTGAAAAATGTCTATGTAATCTTAAGAGCAAAAGCTGAAGAAGAGGATAGACAGTAACATGGCTATTACAGTACCTGTTGTATTATGCCACTATTACTATACAAGATATCAGTGTGACTTTGCAAATAACTGGGGTTTTGGATTCAGCTGAAATGTTGGAAGTAGTCTTCACGCAGCTAAAATGCATCTTTTTCTTACTCTGAAACAGTGAGTGGAAAGTAAGAGGCAGTAATATGACAGCAAGGATTCATTTGGTTGGCACTTCAGATTTGGCAGACTGTTGGATCTAAACCCAGTAATTCAGAGGGTGGAAGTTGAGGGAAATTGAAGAAAGCTCATTCAGAGATGATGTTCTGAGTTTTGGTTACCTGCGACTTTTGAGCTGATTCCTGCCTTTGGTGTTTTCTGTATTCGGACTGGGTCTGCAGGGGCGGGAATCTTTCCAGAGACTTTTTGCTATGAAATGTGTTTGTATTGATCTTTGTGTGGAGAAGCTATTCACCAGGTTTAAACCTGTCCTCCCCTCCTTCAGTAAGCGACTCTCCCAACCAGCTGGAGGCCTTCTGGACTCTATCACTAATATCTTTGGGTAGGTTAGAACACTTTCACCTCTTTGTTTTGTATATTGATTTTAATGTACACCAAAATCTTGGTGATGCAGGAATACAAACAAGTAATTTCAGCCTTTCTTCTAGCTTCTGCCTTTCTTTTTTTTTTTCCTTTGTTCTCCTCAACTTCCTGTTTCTTCCATCTTGCCGTGTGCTGACCTCTGACCTTTCCCTCCAGTCTGTCTGAGTCTCCCCTTTTGGGACATCAATCTTCTGATGCTGCCAGGTGAAAATATTATCCGCTCTTAGTCCAGCATGTGAATGTATTCCACTGAAGTACATGGAACTCAGCTGCATTATTCTGATTAGATTTCAGGTGTTGGTAACACTGTCTAGAACCTGTCTGCAGTTAGAGAGGCTGTGAGACCCTCTGTGGAGAGAATAAATGGGGTTTGCTCTTACTTTCCACTCCACTTTGCTCCTTTAATAGGGTTAATTAGGTCGTTGGGTTCTGTGCTTAGTATCCAGAGTGGAGCCAATGTCTTCTAAGTTAAGCTGAGCATTAGGTGAATGATCTTTGCTTTAAATGGTAAAACCAAAGCTTTTGGATGGAGTATTTTACTCTCTGGAATGAAGTGCTGCAATGGTGTTGAGTCTCCCTAGACATAGTGATGGAGTTACAGTCCTTCCAGATGAACTCAGCTGCAGTCGTTGCCATGTTTCTCTTCCCTGTTCCAAAATTATGTTGGTAATCAGGTAAATTATCTGGCATACTATGAAACATCTAATGCACAAGTAGATTTAGCATTACATGATAAACATTTTTTTGAAAGATGGGACAAAAAAGTTGAACTCCTTCCCATTTTCTAATTGCTGTATAGTGTAGTTAAGTGACAAGTGCAGATCTGGATGAACACAAGAGAAACAGCATTGACTTCCTGTTTTAAAATGTGTCTCCTTCATTTCATGTCAGGAGACGTTCTCTGTCCTCGTTTCCTGCTCCCCAGGATAATGTGGAGCCACATTCAGGTGCCAGTAAAGAAGTGAGAGTGCCCACTACTGCCATATGTGTCTTTGTAAGTACAGAAGGGATTCTCTGTTTTACTGTTCCTTTTACTGTCTTTGGAGAAAGTGAATCCTATCTGTATGAGAAACTATCTCCCCAAACTTTCTATCAGCATGGTAAAACAAGAAGGAATTTGAGATTTGGTAGCATGGTTCATCCCATTTTATTTTTAGCCCAATTGCTTCTTGAAACCAATGTGCTTGATGTCTGTCTTACTGAGGTCAATGATGAATAGTAAAAGGTCTGAGAGCACAGGGGAAATACACTCCATTACCCTCTTGGCTCCCAGCAATACTTATTCTGTCATGCCGTAGTTGAGCTATGACTGAGGAAGAGATTGCTGACAGTTTGGGATTAATTCAGTTCCAGTTCTCCATAGCAAAGGGAGTTGTGGCACTGAATGTCGTCCAACAGAATTGCTTAAGAGGAGCTTGTGGTAGTGGGGTGTCTTCATTTGTTGTGTGTGATCTAAAGTTTTCAAGCTGAGACCTCATATGTGCTGTTTTGACCATACAAAGCCAAACTTGATGTTTCTGTGAAGGGCATTGCCCATTGAATGAAAGGTTGCTGTTAAATTGTCTTGCAACTTAGCTACTTGTTTTAACAATGCTGTTGAGCTTTCTCAGGCACTCCAATTCTCAATACAGACATTCATGGAAATGAAATGGCTTTTATTTTTCATCTGGTTAACAGAGCAGTTTACTACAGCATGGAGGCCTGTGGTATTCCTAGCTTGCCTTCTTCCCATCATCTCTAGTGGCAGTAATAGGGTGGAGGGAGTAGCAATGTTACCTTAAGTGAAGGTGGGATCATAACCCAAGTAACAGCCTGGAGCTGACTTGAATGGGGAGCATCAGACAGAGGTGTTCATGGCTTTGATATGTTATAGTCTCTCTACTCCTTTGGCCACATACAGCAAGTACAGCTGATGGACAGATGCAAATCCTGACGACTTCCATAAACAGAGCTGTGTATGTGAGGTTTTTGAGAACTCTGAGAGCTTAAATTGTTTTCACCTTTCTCTGGATCTTCTGCAATGTCACCTGAACTTCCAAGAGCAGTGCAGCCTATCTTCCCTATATGGAAAGGCAAACCCCAGCAGACTATGCTGACTTGGCAATGTGGGGAAAGCTGCCAGACCAAGGCGGTATGGAATTTGTGTGCTTAGCCCTGCAATATTAGAAGGAAGAAGTCCCAGCTCATTTCATGGGAGTCCATATGTTCCTTCTGGAGATGATCTATGTTTAGTTCCTATGTCGGGAGCCCAGACAGAGTGTGAGGAAATGTCTAGGTCAAGCAGAGCATGCCAGGAATGAATGTGAGAGCTCTTCCAGAGGTTTGGTAGATATGGGTAGCAGACTGGGTTCACTGGAGAGAGGAGTAGAACAGGCTTGGGAAGGTAGTCACTTCAGCTGTCATTCTTGGGCTTGGTTTCTAGGCAAGACCTTTGACCAGTTCTGTTCTGAATGGCTCTTCTGCACTCACTGAAAGATCAGATTTGAAGTGTGATGATCCCTAAATATGAGCTGGCAGACCAAGTCCAAGCAACAAGTTTCAGAAAAAATATGTTTTCCAGGCAAACTGATTTTGAAAGTGCAGTTGCTGAAAATACTTTAAAAGGAATGCAGCAAAGGAATTAAGAATGTGGTGCTAATACTGTGTGGGTAAGTAATATAAAGCCATGAAATTGATGGGGAAAAGGAAGGAATATTAAAATTTTTCATAGGTTTTAAAGGGTTAAGAATCAATATTAAGTGGCCAAAAAGCTTCAAAATATGGAGCTGAGAAAACAGGTACAGGGATGTCACTGCCTCTGCAGGTAGGAACCACACACAGCTTAAGTCTAAGGTTTCTGTGAGACACCATCACAATTGAGCTGGTACTACTTAATCACCAATGTAAAGCTGCATTATCATCAATACACTAAATGAATGCATTTAATATGTTAGGCTGTTTTCTAGCAGACTTTCCTAACTCAAGCCTGGCTTGAGTGTTCTGTGGTTTCATGAACTGATTGGATCATGTTCCATGACTGGCTGTAGATGGAGGAATGAAAAGTTAGTTTCCTTCTATAGCATATCACCTGTTTCCTCTCCTTTCCTTTTTCTGGTGTGAATTTAAAAGCCTTAACTTAATACATCATAAACTTAGGGAGCATTGTTTGATTTCTGGCAGTTTATCTCTGAGTCCTTAATAGTGTTTTTGTTTACATGGCTTTCTTTAGTCTCTATATAAGGATCAACCTTCTTTTCTCTGTTTGTAAAATACCAACCATAGAGGAGTTTCAGTCTGTGGCTTTGTTTCTTATATACTGTGTGATTCTACATCACTTAAATTTTAAAGCTGTTATGATCTCTGGGAGTTTGGGTCTGTGCTAATTCTGTTTTGTGTGGCTGTTCTGTTCTTCCCGTTCCTCAGGATGCACATGATGGGGAGGTGAATGCAGTGCAGTTCAGCCCTGGCTCCCGGTTACTAGCAACAGGAGGCATGGACCGGAGGGTTAAGCTTTGGGAAGTCTTGGGAGGTAAATGTTTTTTTTTGCTTTGGGGTATGGTGGGTTATTGAACAAACTCATATTACAGTTCAGTTTGTTGGCTTCTGTTCTAATTCATTGCTTAAGTTTTGTTCATCTTTCTCTGTGCAGATAGGTGTGAACCCAAAGGTTCCCTCTCTGGTAGTAATGCTGGGATAACAAGCATAGAATTTGATAGCGCTGTGAGTATCTGTGTAATATCCACTGTTTGGGAGCAAATTAATTATGTTATTCTCTGCTACTAATTTCCATTCTAACCCTAGGCAAAGTTACCTAAGAAACTAGTTAAAATATTTATGGGAGTAAAAAGTTCTAGTTAGAAGTTCTACCAAAGGTTTTTGATATGCTGCAGTCTGTCATTCTCATCTTTGCATTACAGTTGAAGAGATGGTACACAGCTCGAAGGCTGGCTGTTAGGGACTGTCTGAAGTAAGGAATTACTCTTCAGCTTTTAACTAATGCGGCTGTGACAGTACAAAAGCAGAAAATAGACTGAGGCTTTATTTTTGTGGAGTTTATTTCTGTAAGTGCTCTGAGGTCTGTGATGAATAGTAAAAGGTCTGATTACCCAGGACTTGCATTTCCATGACCTTTTTTCTCCCAGCAGTTTCTCACCAGTCACGACGTGGCTGGCAGAGTGTTTGCTGATAATTAGTGATGTGTTCAGTTCATGTTAACCTGAAGCTTTGGAGACATGACTGAGATCAGCATCCAACATTTTTTCCTGAAGGAGTTTGGGGTCTTGGATTGTTATAACTGGACATGTGATCTGACTTCTCTGCTGAGACCTCTTCCATAACGCAGTGCTTTGTACCGCATAGACAGTAGACCAAAGATGATAGAATTTCTTCCATTAGGTGATTGTGTGCTAAACTTTATTGGTACACACTCAAAAGGAAACTTGGCTTTGGACACTGACCAGCTCATTAGAGGCTTGCTGGCACTATTAATCTGTAGGAAAAGCTGATTTTAGCAAGTTCTGATTTTGGCAAGCCACTTGAACACATTTTGAGGTGAGAGCTGCCTGCAGCGAGCTGTTAATGGCCTTTCAGGATTCAGGAAGGTCTTTGGAAGTGGACAAAAGTGCAAGAATGAATCTTGTGTTCATTCTCTATTGTAGATGACTCAAAAGTGCCCTAAGCCAAAAGCCATGTGCAAGGCAATTTGTCTTAGTTTTTGGAATATTAATTTTAAATCTTATATTTATAATGAAAATGGCATGAATTAGACCTCAAAGTGGACTCAGCCCCTCTAAGCAGTAGGAGTAGATGATGCTGTGCTTTTTCCCTGTGAAAAATCAAAAAGGAGCAAAAAACCTCCATAATAGATAAGGATAAACTAGAGCCTATTTTCTTACTGCAGTAGGAGTGAAAGAAGATTTTTTTTTTTTTTAATCTGGTTATGGTTTATTCCTTTTATCTGTACTTACAATTCTACAAATCATTGAAAGTTGTTACCTTTTGTTACTGGTATATGCTACTTTAAGGGTGTTCTGGGTTTTTTCCCCTGGCAATACAACACTGATATGATTTTAATAATCTGTTGGAAATGCTTTAGAGTTTAACATGTTTGGTGACTTGCAGAAGTTTTAAAATAATTCTTGTGTTTGCAGGGTTCTTACCTCTTAGCAGCTTCAAATGACTTTGCCAGCAGAATCTGGACAGTTGATGACAATCGGTTACGGGTGAGTTTCTTGAAGGCAAAGTAGCACTCAGGCTATTTCTGTCTTGTATTTCCAGTTTTGTCTAATGGGGACATGGCACTCTTGGAAGTTGGGAATTTAAGGACACTTTTCCTGAGCAGGGTTGTTTCTCTTAAAGGTCTTCACAGCTATTCAAGTGAGCAAGCCTAAAAGTGTTTCATTTTCCATGACTTTTGAAAGATTCCTCCTCTCCTCCCAACTCCTTCGTACTCATGTTCTCCAACACTTTACTTTAAAGAAGGATTCATGTTTTATTGACCAAAACAAAAGTTTCTTTTCAACTTTCTGAGAATTTGGTTTTATAATTGACATGTCTACGTACATTCTTCTTCAACTTCTTACTTGACGAAGAAGCTGCTTTGACGTTCTGAATCTGCTGACACTGTGTGTCAGTTACAACCTACAGCTATATTGTAGTTCTCATTGTGGAGATTTCAGGTCTCATTTAGGAACATGGAGAATATCTGTTCTTTTGCAGCTTCTGTTTGGCTGCAAAATGTAGTATTAGATGAATTTTAGTGAAAAAAGAAACAAACAAAAAACAAACTATATATTACTCACTCTAAAAAGTTATTTACCCTGCAAACATTTACCTGGCTTCATGGTATCTTCCTGTAATTCTTTTTGTCCTTGGTGACTACCAGCTTTGGGTGAGTTCATTTGGTGTTTGCTGAGATAGATCATAAAAATGTTTCAGTTGGAAAAGACATTTAAGATTGAGTCAAACCATTATCTAACTCCACCAAGTCTGGTGTCAAAATGTGTTCCTCAACACCACATCTCTGTCCCCTTCAAACCCCTCCAGGTATGAGGATTCAACCATTTTCCTGGGAAGCCTGTTCAGTCCTTGAGAACCCATTCAGGGAATAAATTTCTTGTAATATCCAATCTAAACCTCACTTGGTGCAACTAGAGGCTGTTTCTTCTAATCCTGTCACTTGTTGCTAGGGACGAGAGACCAACATCCACCTGGTGCCAGTCTCCTTTCAGGGAGTTGTAGAGAGCGAAGTCTCCCCTGAACCTCCATTTCTCCATCCTAAACAACTGCAGTTGCTTCAGTCATTCCTTGCAAGACTTGTTCTCCAAGCCTTTTAACCAGATTTATTGCCCTTCTCTGTTTATGTTCCAGGACATTGTCTTTCATGTAGTGAGGACCCCAAAACTGAACACAGTAGTCATGGCATGGCCTCGTTAGTGCTGGTCTTTGTTTTGAATATGTGGTATGGAGGCAGTGAGGGTGAAAATTTTGCCTCAAACCACCTAGTAAATGCAAATACATGTATATAAGGACTGTGCAGCAAGTGCAGGAGAGAGATGCAAAGTGAAACCTCAGGTCCTCCTTTTTGGAGTTCATGTCCTTTCTTAAGACTGAGTGATCTTTATGGAATGATTCATTCTTTCAGAATTTGTCATGTGTCAAGGTAGCTTTTTTCCCCAGACTCAACTCACATTCTTTCCTGTTCTTGAGGACCCTTCTTTATTTCCCAAGTCTGTATTGCTTTGTATAATTCGATAATCCTTTGGGTATTTATTTTTTTAAGAAATCTAACCTGTGCGTCAAAGATTTTTCTCTTATTTTTCATAATTCAGTTACTTGTTATCTGTTTTGTCATTTAATATGAAAATACTCAGTAATGTGAAGGAAATGTGGTTCTTCTCAGACACCAGAGCCTCTCCCTACAGTTACAGAAACTGCTGCAGGGAGGTTTTGGTTTTTTTAATCTCTGATTGTCCCAGCTTTCAGGCATGGAGAAGTTACAACAGTTGAGACTAGATACTCTGCTGTATTCTTGAGAGATGCTCAATAAAAAGTCCTGAAGACACAACTTGTTTTTCAGCATGGTCATGGCTCTTGCAAGGCCATGTTGCAGTTGCCTTCTGTCCATGAAACTTAAGTGCATGGAGTGTTAAGGAAAACCTGCATATTCTGAGTAGCTGCAGGCAGAGGTGACCAGTGTCTCCCAGCTTCAGGCTGAACTCTTGGGTACTTAGCGCTCGTACTCAGCATTGATTTCTGTTTAATTATAACTGCTTTTTATCTACAAGCAGTGCCATAGACATGCAAATTGAGATTTAAGATTGTCTGAGCTGTTAAATAGCAGAACTAGTAAGCTACTAGGAAAGGAAGCAAATGAAACTGTGCAATTTTACCATGTAAATCTCTCCTCCTCAGCACACCCTGACAGGTCATAGTGGTAAAGTTCTATCAGCTAAGTTCCTGCTGGACAATGCACGCATTGTTTCAGGAAGCCATGACCGGACCCTCAAGCTCTGGGACCTCCGCAGCAAAGTTTGTAAGTTAACCTACCTTCTCTCTTTCATCTGTGTTCTGTGCTTCTACTAAATGTAATGGAAGTCTGATATCAGCTAGATTTTTTTCATCTTCTTGCTAGTCTAGAAAGGCAAAAATTAGCAGCCATGCCATCTTCCCTTGTTATTCAAGTAATTGAATCCTTTCTGCCTGTTACCTGAAATAAGAATAAGAAATCCTGTATACAGGAAGCACTCTTAATGCCATTACATTAGCAGCAGCTGTGTTATGTGAGTACTGTTTACTAGTTTGGGGGTGAGTGTTTTAGTTTTGCACTAAAACCTTTCAGCCAGGACAGAGTTTTTTAAGCCTGAGGTGGATGTGAATGTCTCTTGAAAGTGTACAAAATGAAGGAATTGCTAAGATCTGGATTTTATTTTGGGAGAAACTCTTATTTCCTTGGCTGTTCTCCTACTGATGGCTCTTAAACCTGCTGCAAGTGAAAGAGACGCTGATATTCAAGGTTACCTTGATACCTGGAATACAAACATTGGTCAAGGAGACAGTTCCATGATGTTTAACAAGGAAATTGTAGTTGTCTAAATACAAAGTGGAATTAAACCAGCTGTCATGAGAGAATTTAAAGGCATATTAGCCACACCAAAGGAGATTGTGAAGGGCAGAGAGGTTGTTAAAGACTTAAATCAGGATTATTCTAAGATAGAGTTAGTCTGTCCTGGAGCTCTCCTTGGACACTGCCTTTGTGGCTGCTGTGTGTGTGGAATATAGTGATTATTTTCTGTCTGTTTTCATCAGTTGGTACAATACAAAATGCAGTGCGTCACTGTTCATTTATCTGTTTCAGGTATAAAAACAGTGTTTGCAGGATCTAGCTGCAATGACATTGTATGTACTGAACAATGTGTAATGAGTGGACATTTTGATAAGAAAATTCGTTTCTGGGACATCAGGTAAAATTATTTTAAGAGAGTTTGTGGTGTCAAAATGGTTATGAGATTGCTGTCCATGTATAGCGCCAACTTAGGGAACTTTTCTTCCTGATCTTGAAGTTAATGAGACTGTTAGGAGAATTCCAGAAGGCCATTGAAAGAGACTTTTGTTACTACTGTTTTTGTTTCTGCAAAGGCAGTCTTATGCTCTTGTAAATATTTTGCATTGGTCAGTATTTCCCATTCTGGATGGCAGTTACTTTTTGGCAGAGTGGGACTTTGAAGAAAGTAGTATCTTACTAATGATTGGAGAAGTTACCCACAAAGTAAGATACAGCTTGAGAAAGAATCAAAACATGAGAATAATCCAGTAATGCTTTTTCTTCCCTTCTTCTACATTGGTGCAAGTCAAAGTTTTGATTCAGTGGTTTGGCTTCTGGACCTTGGTTAACTCTTTCTTTTTTTTTAAATTTATTTATTTATTTGTTTGGTTTTTTGGGTTGGTCATTAGGACTGAAAGCATAGTAAAAGAACTGGAGCTGCTTGGAAGAATCACAGCTCTGGATCTGAACTCAGAGCGGACAGAGCTTTTGACCTGTTCCCGTGATGATCTACTAAAGATCATTGATCTGCGGATTGGTGCTGTAAAGCAGACATTCAGGTGAGTAGTTTCTCCACGCTAACATGAATTTCAGCTCTTGAGATTGTGGGCTGCTTTCACTGCTGAAGTTTTTTTCCAATATGCCTTGGAGCAAGCAGTCTCCTAACTTTTTTTCTGTATGGGTAGTGAAGTTCTCTAGAGTCTAGCAGTAAAGATGTGCTTTGGTGGGTCTTTTTGTTTACCTCTCCAAAGAAGATACCTTAGCTTAGAAGTCTTTGGCATAAAGGAAATAATTTCTTCCAATGAAATTGAGGAGGCTGTACAAGAAATGGGACTTGTGATAAAAGGATACATAAGCTCATTGTAAACCATGTAGAAAGCCAGTCTTACGAGGCTTTTAAGTGAACCTGCAAGTCTCCTATAAATTAACTCACTGTTAATCCAATTCTAACTTTTCAGTGCCCAGGGATTCAAATGTGGCTCTGACTGGACAAGAGTTGTGTTCAGGTATGGTCATATGAAATCAAGATACTTGATGTATCTTTCAGTGGCAAAAATGATTCTTTATACTTAGCTGCATTGTGCTAATTAACAGCTAGAAAAACTAGGACAGTTTTATCTGCCCAAGATTGCCTCTTGGTCAAGACAGAAATGTTGATCCAGTATCTTGGAAACTTTCTGATTTCAGAGTTCTTTCACCTCTTAGTTTTAGCTGCTGGTAACACATTTCTTGAAAGACTGTTTAATACAAAGTTGCTTGCTTAAGAAGTTGTGAGTGGGATCATGTGTGCTGCCACGTTGTTGACTTGAAAATTATTCTCTGCCTTCTGCATCTTCTCTGATCTCGTAGCCCTGATGGTAACTATGTGGCTGCGGGTTCAGCTGATGGGGCCCTCTATGTTTGGAATGTGCTCACTGGGAAATTGGAGAGGACTCTTGCAAAGCATCACAGGTGAGGGGAAGCTGACCATATAATCTAAAGCAGGGATCTGTATTGTTAATCTTGCTCAGCTGTGAAAGAATTGTAGTTGTAGAGCTTTGTGGCTTACATTCTTGTGTGAGACTCTTCAATATGCATATTCTTTGTGTGTATATATATATATACATACATATTTTCTAGATTGAGTTAAGGTTAGCTTGGTTACTGTGCAGCTTCTTAAACTGAAATGTGATCCTAATAAAGTACATTTAATGTATTCTGAAGACTTAAGTTTATTAAAAGCCTGAGTCTCCAGAGAGTTGAGAAAGTGTTTTTTCTTTGATAGAGTACTGTAACATGTTATTCCAGTGTTAAGTGCTGTTGTACAATTCGGCTTTTTTGTAAACATTTACCTGACTTCCTTTCCAGTTCTCCTATCAATGCAGTCGCATGGTCGCCAGCAGGTGCTCATGTTGTCAGTGTGGACAAAGGAAACAAAGCTGTCCTGTGGTCTGATTTTTGACTGGACAAAGGGTTAAAGACAGAGCATCCAGTGCCTCTGTGTATGGTGGTGCTGGCCTGTGGCCGAACAGAACGGAGACGTGAGCCCAGATCCATCCTGAGTCGGGATATGATCAAGCACATGGGCTTCCCTTTTCAGAGGAAAGTTCTAAAGCAATGGAGAAGGAGCCTGAGTTGAAGACTTCTTATGGCTGTAATTGCACTGTGGTAGTTGGACTCAGTAAAGAATAAGCTGTTCTGGATGGAGAATGCTACTTAGTCATGCCTTTACATGCAGTATCTATGCACCAAGTGGAGCTGAAGATACTAGTGGGATTCCTCACCAGACAGCTGTGCCAAATACCCTGTCACAGAAATGTATCTACACTTCTGAGTTGGAAATGTTGGAAAGAAGTTACTGTGTATGTTGACTTAATTCATGTTCTGTCTCCTGTCTTCTGTTCTCGTGGCCTAGTTCAGGCATGGGGTGAGAAGATCCTGAAATTTGGGCAGGTCCTAGGCAGTGTGAAGTGTTGGAACAGCTTTTAAAAAGAATCTCCTCTGCCTCTGGCAGCTCTGCGTGACTTAACAGCCCAGTTCAGATCTGTTCTTAAGGCAATGATCTGTTCTTTAGGACTCCTTCACCCCTTTGTTAAAATGCCCTTCAACACCTTGGGTGTCCCAAAACAGGAGATTTTAAACCTTTTTATTCCACAGACAGTGTGGTTACTGGGTGTGAAGAGAGAGAAGTTTAACTTCTATTGTGCTGCTGTGATGAGGAGAATGTAGTCATACTGAGATATCAGTACCAGAATATAGATGTTTGGTCCCTCTTTCTGTTCATCCGTCCTGTCCTGGCAGCTGTCAATAGAACACAGAAGAGCAGTGGAGTTAAATCCCAAATCCATTGTTTTGGTGCTGGCAATTCCAGGCCACTTGCCACCTTTTTGAGCACGTGCAATATTCCTGTTTGTGCTGGAGCCCTCTGTGCTATGGAGCAGTGTCTTGGCTCTGTCCCTCTTTGAGCATCCAAAACCATGATATGGCTGGGTGTGAGCCGCCCAGCACAACTTGATCCAGCCAAACCTTTCCACATCATCTGGGCCTCAAGACAAGCCACCAGCGTTTTATTGCCTTTTTATTTGCACTTTATTTTCTTCTTTCTTGATAATGTTTTACTAAGGAAGTGTGTTCTTTGGAGGAGCTGGATTAGGGGGTGGCTGCTATAACAAGCATCTCTCTAACCTAGTCTTTCATTCAGGCACTTCAGAGGGGGAATTAGAGTATATGGGGCAAAGTTTTTATTTATTCAGCTGCCCATAAGAACTCGATTGTAAATAAACCTGTGTTCTGCTTTTAAAATCCCACAATGCTCTGATTCATTTATTTGTGTGTCTGTTTGTGAGATCTTGGTCTAAATGAGCAAAGTGGGGTCTCAGAATGTGGGATTTTTTTTTTCTATGCTGTTTTTCTGGAGAATTGTGGATTTGTTTTCAACTGCATTGTGGGATTTAGTTTAGAGGGGAGAAGAGGGTAATGCTCTTAGCTTGAAGCTGGATGTCCTACAGATACATCATCTTTCCCTGTCTCAGGAACACTGGCCTCATAGAATCACAGAATGTTAGGGGTTGGGAGGGACCTCAAAAGATCATTTAGTCTAATCCCCATGCCAGAGCAGGATCACCTAGAGTATGTTGCACAGGAATGAACTCATCCAGGTGGGTTTTGAATGTCTCCAGAGGAGACTCTGCCAGCTCTCTGGGCAGCCTGTTCCAGTGTTCTGTCACCTTCAACTCAAGTTGAGAAAGTGCCTCTGTTGTTGAAGGATTGATGCATTCGAGCATGTTTTGTATAAATTACTGAAATGAGGAAATTAGTGTCTGTATTTTAAACACTGCCAAAAATAGAAGCCTTTTTCTTCTCTGGTACTTGCACATTTCTTTTAAAAACACAAAAACCCTTGTTGAGAATAGCGTTCTAGTTCTGCCTTCAGGAAGCAAAGCTTTCAGTTGTTTAATGTCTGAATTCATACATAAGCCATCACTGACCACCCTTCTGATTCCAGAAGAAAAGAAACCGCCTGTCCAGCTCTTGGAAGTGAGAAGTTATAGCAAAAAAAAAAAAAAAAGATTCACATTGGCATTCTGAAGCATTTCTAAAGGCCAGGTATTTCTATTTCTACCTGTCGCTGTGGCAAAAGGTCCCTCTTGAAAAGGCGCCTACCAAGAGTCCGGGTGACCTTAGTTACTGTGGAAAAGCAGATCACTAAATGACAAGTCAGCATGATGAAAGATTATTGGGAGATTAATGTAATAAAAACTGCAAGGTTTGCTGAGGAGGGTCGAAATGGGTTTAGGATGTCTATAATTTACACTGCTATTCTTGTGTTTGTCTTACAGCATGGACACATCTTACACAAAGAGTTGTTTTGCATGCTGAAGCTGTTACAAAGTAGGTTAATTCTCAAGGATATAACGGCTAGCTAGCTAAGACCTTAAGCATTTTAAGATTAAAATTCCTTAGCATCAGGTCACATAGGAAATTCTAGTGACCAATTTCAGCTTTTTTTGCTGTTGTTTAATTTCTTCTATTGCCCCATTTTCTGCTTCGACCTGCAGAAAAGAAGATGAAGTTACCTGCTGTGCAGAGGTGGCTGTTCCATTCTTTGCTAAAGGTGAAGCTGCCCTTCAAGTGGTTTGGGGAGAGAGAAGTTAAGATCTTTCTCTGGACAAGGGTGCTTTAGGAAGCATGTGTTCTAAAGAAGCCTCACCCATGCCCTTCTGAAGGGTGTATGTGCCCAGACTTCTAAGGCCCTCAGGGCAGTAGTGGATGTAAGGGGAATGCTTGTTCCTCTCCTAAAGGGCTAATAATTCTGCAGTGGCTCCAGCACAAATTCTTCACAAAACCAGCTTTCTCCTCTGTTATGCAGTGCAGTAACTGAATAAAAGATGTTGAATGTGTGGGTTGATTTATGGGATCTTTTCCTTACTTCCTACGCCTGGTTCGGGGTTTCCTTCAGCGATACAGACACATGGCTGATTTGTGTTTGCCAGAGCTGAATCGGCAGTAGTGATGAAGCTCTCCAAGCAATCCCACCTCCAGTTAATGAAATATTACTGAAATGCAGAAATCACTGAGAGCTGAGGAACACGAGTTCTGTGTTCATTGTTTTGAATAGTTTGTGTACCCAGGCCATACTACATTCAGACAAATGTTGGTGATTACAGAAAAGAAGGCTTGATTTGTCACTGCAAGACTGCCTGAACTGGAGGGTGGCAAGGGGAGAGGACATCATGTCCTCTTTCTGATCACGCTAGCAGATGCAGCCCAGAGGAACGCTCCAGCTGTTCATCCAGCTTGCAAGCCAAAAATTGCATATATTGTTGTATGTAATATCAAGACCAAACTCAGGGAGAGGGGGAAAAAAAACCCCTGTTCTTGACATTTACAACCAGAAAAAATAAATTGAAGTCTCTTTTCATCTCCATGTCTTGGAGCTTGTGCCTCATAATAAGTAAATTAAGAAAGGGAGATGTTCTAGCTGGCAGCGGGCTGTTTTGCACCAGCATGCCAATGACATGTTAGTGTAGCAGTAACAGACAAACTACTTAGTGATTAGGAGAATAATGTATTCTTCTCAATGTTTGGTAGTTCTTTGTCATGGCATTGATTTATAAAGACTCGGTTTGCTGTTGTATGAACTCCCTTTTTCCTAAATGGCTGTTGTCCATTTAGCCTCTTATCAGGCCCAATGCCTTGCAACCCCAGGAAAGCAATACCAGAGCTTTAGAATAAAGCTGCTTTCAGTAACCATCCTATATAAGTCTGTAGTCTTATAAAGCATGAGTATGACACTGTAGGCTGTTGACTATCTGAGCTTCCTTAGGTAATGCTTTATGCTGCTGACTTAAGCGCTTTCCAGTTGAATCTTAGCCCTGGTACAATATTTGCTCTTGGAGAAGGAGGATTAATTCTTGAAATCCTGGATGGACGCAACTAGAGACGTGTGTTCAAATCCCCTACAAATTGTCTTCCCTGTTTGCTAAGAGGTCAGTGATTCCCTCTGGTAGGTGCAAAGAAGCCTAGGACATGGCTGTGTGGGGAAATAATCTTTCTTCAGTAGTTTAGGAGTTCAAATCTTTGTCCTGTGGCAGCTCTTGTGGCATTTGGAACATAGCAAGGTACTTAATGTTATTTGCTGATCTGTTTGTCTCTGCAGTAGAGTAGGGTGTGTGTTCAGCAATAAATACTAGAATCCTAGAATAGCTCACATTAGAAGGGTCCAGCCTTGGAAAACTTAGCTGTGCTTTGGAAAATTAGAAGTCTTAAATGTGTGTAAGTGTTTCTATGATGTCTACCTTACATTTCCTACAGCTTTCTGAAGAGGGAAATCTTTCCTTTTTCTACAATTTGTGGTGTGCAAATAGGCCCTGGAAATTTTTTCTACTCTTTAAAGAGTTTTTAAATGGGAAAGGAAGCAGAAAAATAGAGGGTAAACTGAGGGCAGCCATCAGACCAAGGGTCTGTCTACCACAGTGCAGTGAGTCACACCAATCCAACTGAGAAATGTTAAGAACAAGGCACATATAGCATTGTCCTTTTTGGATACTGCTCCTCAACTTCAGTCTTAGAGGGTTAAGGCACTGCTGGGGTCATCCTGTCTGATATCTGCCAAAAGCCTTTTCCCTGTGAACATGTTTAATTCTGTGAAACAGTTCATGCTGGTGATTTGAGAGCCTTCTGCAGCAACACAGTGTACTCTTCAATTTTGTGTTATGTGAGGAAATGCTGCACTTCATTTTGAATTTGCTGCCTGATCACTTCAGTGGATGCTATTTTATGACTTTAGGACAACGCGAAAAAACAATCTTTGGTTTGTAGCACTTGGGTTTTCTGGGCATCTTTGGGGATTTATTGTGTCCTTTTCAGTCTCCTTTTTTGTTTTTTTCGTTGTGTGGGTTTGGGTTTTGTGTTGGTTTGTTGTTGGTTTTGGGTTTTTTCCCCCTCTCTTTTCCCTGAAGAATCTCACTTTCTCCCTTGGCTGCAAGTGGCTCCTTACCCCTCATATACCTGTTGCCTCTCTGAGCAGATAGCTAAACTGTTACGTTCTTAAGGTCCATTCTGTTTTCTGTTTGATAATACCCTGCAAGTATTGAGTTGCATTTGATTCTGAAATAGGAAAATAGAGTAGGAGAGGTGAGTTCTCATTTTGGGTTTGGTCTGACTTCTTACCAATACCCACCACTTTTGTAGGTTTTAGAGTGAGCCACTACATCCAAGAGGTGGATATGTAAGGGCTTCTGAACTGGTATCAATGGCATTCTGTTGTGTTTTTTTTAACTAATAACTTCTCTGCTGAAGCCAAGATATTCTTCCCAAGTGATAACAAGTATAACTGTGTGAAGACCATAACTGTATTTTCTTTAAGTGAAATACTCTTCACTTACTGTTCTAGAGTATAGGGTATTTTATCACCTGTCCAGTCTGCATCATGAAGCAGCCATTCAACTAAAAATAGCTTTAGTTTTGGGGAATTCAGAAGAGTTTTGTGTCTGTGGGCAGGTTATTCAATGCTTATTTGAGCTTCTTTCCATTCATTAAAGGGTATGCCTGATAGCAAATGTCCCAGGATAGATGACATTGCGCTGTTAGATACTTGCAATGCTAAAAACAAACAAACCAACCAAAAACATCACCACCACCTCCCCCTGCAAACAATCTCATCCCCAGAAGTAGCCAAACCCCGTATGTATTGGTATTCTTTATTTCCTATATTTTATCCCATTACTAATGAGTGAAATTACTTTTCATCTTACTTCATGACAACTTAGAGCCTCTGATGACAAATCTAGAAGTATCTTGAAAATGAAAGTACCCTGTTAATTACATTTATCTGCACTCCTCCCAATTCTTCACAAAGTTATTCTCTACAAACCTCTCTGTAAAATCCCAGACTACGACTTCTGTGCTGCACCCGAGTGGCTATTGAAATAGCCTTAGCAGGACTCTGTGTGCTGAACTGTACCTGGGAGTAGAGTGCTTTACCCACCAAGTGTAATTCTGTTTTTATCCACCCCACTCTTTTTTTTTTTTTTTTTTT
>VWZI01000951.1:847563-866375 GCA_013396835.1 Psilopogon haemacephalus | reverse complement strand
AGCCAGAAATTCAAAGGGTTACTGCATTACAGTGAGTGACCTGTTGTCTTTAGGACTGCTTTGTTTATTTTGTGAGCAATATATTAACTGGACTATCTGTCTAATACTAATTTTGGGTATTTATCTCCTCCTCTTCTTTCAGTTACCAGATTACCTGCCTTGTTCAGTCTGCCTGCAGCCTGCACTTCATGATGTTGATAAGGTGAGACCAACAGGACATTTGTACTTCATCACATTGGAAGCAAGCCAGATGGAAAAAGTCATGTGAATTTATTTGGCTAGCTTAAGAGCACAATAAGGTGATAGTGGATTTTACTGGGTTATGCCACCAATATCAGGAACCTGGCTTTAGAGCTACAGGTGTGTGTCATGGAACTGGAATCTAAGTCCTCAGAATAAGGAAAGGATAGCATCAAGACTATTTAGTCTACAGTGCTTATAGTTTCCTTAAGGGTACAGCATGATTTGTGCATTGGCTGCACATAAAATACTTGTAGTTGTCAGGCTGCATGAGAGAACAGATCTCACAGATCACTATAAATAGCACATGTTAAGACCTGCTTCTGAATTACATGCAGAGAAGGGCTTGTTTACACATGTATGTAAACAAAACAAACCCTGGCATAAAAGTCACCACATCACACATTCTGCAAATTTTCTGACACCATTTAAAGTATTGCTTTTATACTTAACTGAATGCTTCCCTGAGCAGCAGAGCTAGAATAACCATCTGGGCAAGATGAGATGCAGGTTACAGGATCCACTGCAACAAGGACCAGATGTGGTTTTTGTCAAGGAGTATTACTTTAGCAAAAATGCTTGCATTGCTCTGTAGGGAGTTATCTGGGACTCACATGGACGTCCTGTGGTGGTAAAAACCTGTTAAAGCAAAGGTCATTTTGGCCTGATCACTCCTGCTGTAGATGTTGGGAAAGAGGTTGATCCTGAGTCAGATAGCAGCATTGCAATGCCAGTTTAGAAATTCAGTTCAGAAACCCAAGGTGGAGCAGAGAGCTTTGCAGGCTGGTTAGTCTTCTAACCTGTAGTATGCTGTGAGCTCTACAGCACTGCTCTGTCAGTGGCAGAGTGGAGTGGATAGATGCTGCCACATCAATTGGTAGGGATCTCTATTAGAATAGTAGGGGATCAGAGCATTTGCAGTTGGCAGGAATCTGCCACTTTCTGGTGTACAGAAAGATATATAAACTACTGTAGATGCTCTTGCCTTCTGACAGTGATTTCACAGCTATCCTATCTCTCTGGCAGTGCTGCGGGGTGGACTTTGAGGTGAAAGCTTTCTCCGCAGAGAATGTGGAAGAGAGAGTTCATAAGAGGTAACAGATTGTGTCTGTCTCTGTTCAGCTTTGCACTTCTTAATAGGGATGGGTGGTCCAATAATGCACCTTGGCTGCTTGTTCAACTTTGCTCCACTTATCAATAGCCTTCTTGGGTGTAACCACATATGAATGCAGAACTCAGGCTCAGCAAAGCACAAAGCACCACCATGTTGTCCTGTGCTGCTTCCCAGGAACTCTGCACGTCTGCTGATCCGTAAGGTGCAATATGCTCCAGAAAACCCAGGACCCCAACCCTGTGCGGAGACCACCTGGCAGTTCTTCATGTCCAAGAAGCCATTACACTTGAAAGCTTGCCTCAGTAAAGAGGTGAGGAGTTTATCCTGAGCTGTGGGCTTCATAGTGTTGATGTGCCTATATGCATTTTGCTGTTTGAAGCAGCTACTTTGTGTATTACTCAGACGATCGCAGCTGAGAATGACGTGTCCAAGCACTTAGGGGCTCACTTGTAATCTCTGTCAGTAGCTACCCTTTGGGAAGGGTGGGACCCTATTACCTGGCACATTTGAGGCTAGATAAAGTCGCTGAAGGAAGGGTCATGAACCATTGCAAAGGGTCATTTTTCCTTTTCTTGCCTCTTGAGGAAGTTTAATCTGGAGAGTCTAGAGAGGTTTGGGGCTTGGGAGAAGCCTTTTGGCTGGATTTCAGAACATCACATTCCTCCTAGGTGTACTACCATGGTGAGCCCATTCCAGTCACTATCACCATCAACAACAGCACAGAGAAAACAGTGAAGAAGATCAAAGTCCAGGGTATGGTTTTACTGTCGTTTGGTATTCTTTGAGAGTAAGAAGATTGATTGGTGAGAGGACCAAAAGACAGAATGTTATTTGCAAATATATTAACCAGGCAATCTGGGACAAGTCAGGAATTTGTCCTTCCACTTGTTTGTTGCTTCTCTGCTGTTTATGGAGTGAAATGCTGCAGCTCTTCTGCTGATTCTCAGAGTTAGTCATAACTTCAGGTGCCACTCCAGTAAGGAAGAAGGGTCTGGCATCTGCAGCAGGTAACAGAAAAATCCATCTCTTTTGGGAGGCTAGTAGGGAGAGCTCTCCTGTCAGTGTGATACTCCTGCTAACTGTGAACATGCTCAGGTTGTGTCAGTTCTGCCTGTCATCTCAGAAACATCTGGCCATGTGAGAAACAGCCACTCTGCCAGCAATGCTGTCATTCCTCCCAAGGAAGCTGAGGGCAGGGGTTGAGTTTCAGAGATGTTTTAGCAATGCATATTTTCATGCCACAAACCCCACTGCACTTGGGTCTGTGGAACACAGTCTGAGAGTCAAAGGATGAGAAAGAAAAGGGAGGCAACAAAGTTACTGAAGTGTTCAAAGCTCTATGGCAGAGAAAGTCAGTCTTCAGAAAGTCAGAAAGTGCCAGTCTTCAATGCACTGTTTAGTGGTTCTGAAGTATTTTTAGGCTAATAAAACTCCGTTAGGTATAAAAAGACCTTGTTGGTCCTCGGGTTCTCTCCTTATCCTTTTTGGTGTTTGAAGAATGTAAGCCATTTACTATCAGAGATTCTTGACTGTAGTCTGCTTGGTGGTGGTGTTTCCTGAATGCAAAAGCATGGGTTCTAGATACACAAGAGGTACCAGATACCATAGATAAAAGTTCTTAGAGGAGAAAGAGGGAGATCTTTATAATGGAAAGAGCAGGTTCCTGAGGGAAACCATGGTTTAATGATTTTTTTGTTACTCCTGAATCTAGGTTGTGGGTGCCATTCAGGTGGGATAGGCTTTGACCATTTGGGCGCTGTTGGTCTCTTTCCAGGTCAGGCTGTATGACCTGGTGATCCCTTCAGGCTCTAAATGGATGGGTTTTCCTGCTGTCCTCATCACATCTTTCATCCATGAGACTCAGAAGAGGGCAGGCAGCTATGTTGTTTCTGATGTGTATACACAATTGATTCTCTGCTTTCTCCTTTTTCACTCAGTGGAACAGGTTGCTAATGTGGTTCTATACTCCAGTGACAACTATACAAAAGTGGTAGCTGCTGAGGAAGCACAGTGAGTGAATGCTCTGCTTATCCCTTCTTGCTCCTTCACACACTTTACATTACGCTCCTCCTCAGTAATGGGACTCATGGCTATAGTCTGGGAGTTGCCTGTTGTCACAGTACTGTCATCTCTCCTCTTATACTTTGTGTGTCCCCCACACCACCCATACTATCTGGATGCAGCTGGTCTCCCTTTCACATAGCCAACAGGGACCCTACCCAATTTTTCAGAGAATGGAGAGGTTGCAGAGAGGTTTGAAAAGTAATTACTTGCTGGAGAAGCTTAGCAGAGGCTGTGGAAGGCTCGCCATTGCTTGAAATCCTTAAATAGAGTTGCAACCTGTTTGAGAAAGGTGCTGTTGTTTGAGTGGGAGGCATGGATGCTCTAGCTTGAGGCCAGTCTTTTTCACACTGTTTAACTTGGTTTCTCTTGACTTTAGAAAGCCTATGAAAACCTTGAGATCTTGGCACTTTGGAAAATCACTTGCTCTTTTGCACTGCGCTGTCATTGCAGCATTGAGCTTTACTTTGTTAGAAGGCTTGGACAGACCCAGACGCTTCATGTTTTTCTGACATTTTGATCTGTAGCTTGAAGACATATTTTCCATTGTCTTCTCAACTAGGATTCATTTTTTCCAGATTTGAGGCTTGCATCTTAGTTTTTACTTACTTTAGAAGTGTGCCTTAATGTGAAATCAATTACTTGCTACAAGTGCTTGTTCCTCTGTGCTGATAATAAAGGCAATATTTTTACTAGTTTCAATTTTGACATCTGTGTTGCAGGCAACTAAATTTGGACAGGTAAATTCCACTCCTTTTGGACAGCTTTGTTATCTGTTTGGAAATTCTCTTTGTTGAGTGTGTAACCCAAATCAGGGCATATAGCTTTCTTTCTCTCACCTGCTGATTATTTTCAGGGAGAAGGTGCAGCCAAACAGCAGCCTGACCAAGACACTGACACTTTTGCCCTTGCTAGCAAATAACCGAGAGAGACGGGAAATAGCTCTAGATGGAAGGCTTAAGGATGAGGACACCAACTTGGCTTCTAGTACAATGTGAGTAGAATTTTCAATGGTCTCAGGTAGTGAAGGGTTATAAAATGTCAGAAACACTTCCCTCAGGAGTTTGTAGGTGCAAATGCATGGCCAAATGGGTGCCTCTAAGTTGCATTACTTAGCCTATCATTCATTCAAGATGAATAGTGATGATGATCTAGAGATGTCCCTCAGGCTCACCTGCTCCAACACTTTCAGGAGAATAGACTCTTCACCTCATTCTTGTTCCAGGTTGTTCCTGTATTGCACCACCTAACCCTACTGTCTGTTCTCTCTGGCAGTATTAAGGATGGAATAGACAAGACAGTGATGGGGATTTTGGTTTCCTACAAGGTCAAAGTGAAGCTCACTGTTCCAGGGTGAGAGTAACACTTTTTGCTACATCTGCATAGTGTTAAGACAGGGGAGTGTATGTACTTCATTGATGAGTGGGAAACTGGCAGCACAGTCCACTCCAGCAGAAAGGACACATGGTGGAATTTCAGGCTGCCTTTAAAGTGCAAGATACTATCCAAAGAATCTGTCCTGAGCCAGAGTGGTTGGATTACCTTCTACAGATACAGTATGACTTTATAGCTGAAGTAGCAACCTCTGGTTTGCATTATTTTTGTTTGTTGGTTTGTTTGTTTGTTTTGAAGCCATTAACTTAATTTGTGAGAACCGAAGTGAAATTTTGTATGAGCTTTCTACTGGATTTATTGTTCTCCCACAGCAGAAGGTAGAAACATCTGCGTGAGAACCGTAACTACTGTAGCTCAGGCTCTGTACTGAGCCAGCCTTCTGAGAGAAGCTGATGTAACCTATATACAGTGCAAAAGAGGACAAGGATCTCAGCTGATGATAGTTGATATCCTCTTTTCTAGTACAAAAATGAGTTCTTGATTTACCTACCTTCTGTGTTCCTCTGATTGCTCTTGCCCTTCGGCAAGAGCACCTATGCCCAAAACTTTGTCAGAAGCTCAATAGAGTCTCTGTGGGAAGGACATGAAAAAATGAAAACTACCTTTTAAAAAACAGGTTTATCTAGATGTTATGCTTTGTGGCAAGTGAAGAACACCGTATGAGGAAGGTAGTTTTAATAATTTTAATAGTCCAACAATAAACCAGCACTTAATACTGCAGCACAATGGAAATACACTAAATAGGTTTGGTTTTCTCCTTGTTGTCTTCTGTAGCATGCTGGGAGACCTCACCTCCAGGTAAACGGCATCTTTTTTTACAGACCCTGTAGTTACAGTTGTTAATTGATCTTTTTAACCTCTTTCATATTCCCTTTCCACTTTCCCTCCCCCCCAAAAAACCCAAACAACTCAAACCAACCAAAACAGACCAAATTAAAAAAAAAAAAAACAACACAACCAAAACAACTGTCCCTTAAGCTGATGCAAGTAAGAAGTCTGTGCATTCAGCTGTGAAAATGAAGCAATTGCAAAGATACCTTTGATTTTATGTAAGTATAGTCAGCACATAATAAACTTAGTTTATTAAATTGAGTATGCCTAGGATATTTGTAGAGAAATCAGAGTTTTAACACACTTTGCGGGGAAAATTCCGATTAGAAAAAGACAAAAGAATGGGTGAAGCTGGAATTCAGGGCTTGGGCTGACCTGAGGTGGGGGTTGAACCAGACACAAATGGAGTTGTGGATCTGATGCATTCTCTCTTCTCCTCAAAGTGAAGTGGGCACAGAACTACCATTTCGTCTCATGCACCCCAAACCTGAGGAAGAGAACCCAGCAGGTGAGTTAATGCCTGTTTGTTCACCTCCCATCACTTAGGTGAAATCCTACAATTGCAAGGCTTACAATGGTTTGCTCCACAGGAAGCCTTTAGGGTCTACAAGACTCCAGTAGGGCAGCTGCTCTGTGTCTGTCTGTGCATATGTGTATCTATATGCATATATATATATATATATGAAATATTTGTGTTTTTCAACCACAAGACACAAAATAGGAGGGAGGAGGGATGGTAAGATGGGAGAAAGTGGAACAGGATCATGTTCTATTTTTATTTTTGGAATGGAATCATAAGTCAAAGCACAGGGACTTGAGGAAGCACTGCACAGTTAAATTTCATGACTACTGTGCAAAATGTCCTGAATAAAAGATTTAGCAATTCTTGGCCAGCTTCCACTAGAGTAAAAAAAGAATCTGTCACAGAAAACATCTAAGGCACATGAGTATTGTAAAAAGCAATGTAAAAGTACTTTAAAGCAAAGTTGGGAGGCGATAAAACTGTTTGTGATTTAGGATGTCCATTATCTTGATGTGGCCTTTATGTTCAGTGGGTATCTGAGAGGAATGTCTGTTCAGAGTGAGGTCAATAAATGGAAGTGTGGCAACTTTAAAGCAGTGTAAGGAGCTAGCTTTCCCCAGGCATGTCAAGATTTGGGATCAGATTCCAAAACTGTAGCCTGTCTTGAGCATCTGTGTTTTACTCCCACTTCCTTAGGCCCTGGCTGTCTCTGTTCTTCAAGGGGAAACTGCAAGGTGCTTGCACTATATCAGAAGCTCCTGTACAGCATCCAAAGCAGCTGAACACAAAACTTTAAGCCAGCCTTTTGATATTGGGGTAGTTACAGAGGAGTGATCTTGTGCTGCCCTCAATATCCATGGGATTCAAACAAACACCATGGCTGCTTCTCTGCCGCTTGTCATCTTTTCTGTCGTCTCTTTCTGTCAGCTCTAACATAGGTAAAGCTGCTGTTTCTAAGAACACTGGAAGATGATAGTGGAACCTGTCAGAGAAGACCTATCCCAAGATAGGTGCTTTACTCTATACTGGAAGCAGTAGAAAGGAGTGACTTAAGTCCTTATTGTGCATGCTGGAGGAATTAAGAGTGAGCAATGAGAAGAGGGACTGGTGAACTCCTCCACACTCATTTGCTCTGGTTGGGAATCGATGTTCATTAATTGTGTATGTGCCGGAGTAGCCTAAGGTAGGTTTCTTTGCTGCTGTGAGAATTGCACTGCTGCAAACTCTAATTTTCACTTGGAAAACTCCTGCTCTGAGCTGTGCCAGCCTGGCCTCTTAGCACAGACACAGAACATTCTCATATGAGAAGTTTTTTGTGCATGTTACAGCCTCTTCAGAGTAGCACAACAGTCTAAGAAGTATTTCTGGGACAAAAACATGAGGTTTATTCTCCTCTCACCACTTTTCTTCTGTGTCTGTAGAGGAAGCAGCCACATCACCAAGGAGTAGTACAGATCACCCCACAGCAGCATGCTGGCCAAAGCTGTTCTGTGAGGTGTAGAAGCTGCTGTGAAGACGTTTTGTTAGCATAGCTGTGCCTGTTCTGTGGGTTTCCCTTTCAAGCTGCAGGCTACTGAAGCTCTGCCTCAAGTGTGTGACTCATTGTAGGAGAGCTGCTTCGGCAAGCACCTTCTGTCTCTTCTGATAGCTTGTACTGACTGGGGCATTGCCCTCAGATTTTGATGCAGTAATCCTCTTGACGAGGCACTTGGAAGTGGGCTAGAGCTGGCCACAGTGGACTCAGGAGCAGTGGCTGATGAAGGCCATCTAGTGTTGGTGGGAGCCTCCCATGGCAGAGCTCAGAGCTGCACAGTCTGGAGCTTTCATGGGCACAGAAAAAAGCTTGAAAACTTCAAATAAGAATCATCCAAAAGCTTAGGTAACTGTAAAGTATTTCACATTTTTAGAATGGCAGGAATGTTTTTCATGAGACACTTGCAACCCAGAAAGCCAACTAGATCCTGGGCTGCATCAGGAGAAGTGTGGCCAGCAGGTCAAGGGAGGTGATTCTCTCCCTCTACTCTGCCCTGGTAAGACCCCACCTGGAGTACTGCATCCAGTTTTGGAGCCCCTATTACAAGAGGGATGTGGACATGCTGGAGCGTGTCCAGAGAAGGGCCACAAGGATGATCAGAGGGCTGGAGCACTTCTCCTAAGAGGACAGACTGAGAGAGTTGGGGCTGTTCAGTTTGGAGAAGAGGAGGCTCCCAGGGGACCTTATTGTGGCCTTCCAGTATCTGAAGAGGGACTACAAAAAAGCTGGGGAGGGACTTTTTAGGCTATCAGGTAGTGACAAGACTAGGGGGAATGGAGCAAAGCTGGAGGTGAGGAGATTCAGACTGGATGTGAGGAGGAAGTTCTTTACCATGAGAGTGGTGAGGCCCTGGAATGGGTTGCCCAGGCAGGTGGTTGGGGCCACATCCCTGGAGCTGTTTGCAGCCAGGCTGGATGAGGCTCTGTCCAGCCTAATCTAGGGTAGGGTGTCCCTGCCCATGGCAGGGGGGTTGGAAATACATGATCCTTGTGGTCCCTTCCAACCCTGACTGATTCTATGATTCTTGGTGTTAACAATGCCACAACCCCCTTTCTACTACTTATGCTTCACTTAGATGATTCTCACAGAAGCATTTGTAACATGAGGAAGAATGGAAGTCAGACAATTGTCCCTTCTAAGATAATTTCAAAGGACAGCTGATACACTCAGTTATATAATATGCTCAAAAGGATGTGGGCAGCGAACTTCACAGGGGAAATGGAGAGATGCAATATTTCTCAGATCACTTCCCCCAACACATCCTCTTGCCACAGCCCACATATTTGCTACATTAAAGTCTTCTAGGAGCCTGCTGTCAGAAGGTAGCTATGGTTCATGTATTTTGGAGAGATGGAAATTGATGATTTCTTACACATTGAAATAATTGTAGGCTGTTTCAGGAGCTTATCCTATGGGAAAGCCCTAACTCAAGAAATAAATGCCTTCTCTTAAAAAAAAAGAAAAGGTACTGTAACACATCAGAAAGTTCCTCTGAAGCACACACAGATGACTTGAAGACTGTGATGGAACATGGTGTCTGAGCTCATTACAGGGAATAAAACAGTCTTCCATATGAAGTTGGTAAACTGAAACTCTTCCTGGCTTTACTGGCTGGTAGTTTTCCATGCACTGTGCCTAATTGCTCTCTCCAATTAGGAGTTCATGCTTTTAAAATTTTTATTCTACCACCTTATCTCATAAACTCTGAGACATGAAACATGTTTCATTAGTGAAATAGCATCTAATTTGAAAGCAAATCAAGACTTAATTGCAGAGATGGAGCTTCAACAAGCAGCGTTTAGACACTCAAAGGCCTCAAAAGACAGAATTTTGTTTTGTTGGCTTGTTTGACAACCTCTGCAGTTGGTGTAAGCAGGAGTGCATGCACAAGGAATTTTGAGACCACTCCTTCTCTTTTTTTGTCATTCCGTTTTGCTTTTACTGATGAGTCAGTAGTAATCACTTTGCCTATTGCACATCCCTGCTTACTTGATTGTCACTTCATCTAAGATACAGCTGGGAGAAAAGAAAAAAGTAAAAGTGACCATGTGATAGAGTCAAAGCTAAAGTGGGATTTTAAAATGTTATGTAGTATGCTTCTTCCTTGTAGTGGGGTAGTATCCTTTTCCTTTCTCTAGGCAACATGATATATGTCCAATTTAAATCACGGGTAGCATCAGTATATTTAACCATGCAAAGCTGATTTGGATGTAGAGAACCTCAGAAAGATAAGCTGCACAAGAAGATGGTTTAATTTTTTTAGGGACAAACTGGGACAAGTATGATCACCTATTTGTGTGCTTTATTTCACAGCAGGTTGCTTTGTCTGTTTTGTCTGTGAGCAAGCTCTGCAGCATTCGTCACTCAGTAAAAAAACAGGTCTGTCAGAGTGCATGGCTACCGCAGATTGATCTTTCTTTTCTGTGCTTGGAGGAGACAGAAAAAGAACAGTTTTCTACCTTTCCTTTCGCCTGTTTATTTATAGCTTCCGTGTCTTGGACTTGTAGGCCAGCATTTGCATGTTTCATGTGTGCTGGTTTTACATCTGTTTTTGGACCCATGTGGTTCACAGGTGGTTATTTTTAGGCAGAGCAGCTCCTGTCACATTGGCAAGTCTGTCTTTTCTGCCTGTTGACAAAAATGCATAGAGATGTGTTTCTTTTAAAGATAGATTCAAACTGGGTTGTGTCTCTTCATGCTTCCAGAACCTTTCCCAGTCAGCAGTTAGCCCAGAAGCTCCTGCTGTTTTTTCTCAAGGCTGTGGTCTCAGCATGAGTTTTTTGGTCTGAGGTTTTCCTTCCCTTCTCCTGAGGCTTTACATTTTGTGGCCCTATGTCTTGGACTGGCCTTTGTTTTGGCTGCTGTTCAACAAATGGTCATTTGTCTGCTCCCTTGTTGAAACCAGTCCTTTCCTATAACTTTAAGAAACCATAAATGCCGTGTCCCTTTAGTAGTAAAGCTGTACCTGCCCTGTATTGGTATTGTAACTTCCAGGAATTAGTGAATTCTTAAAGGACTTGAGTATCTTGAAAAATAACGCAACCTACTCATTTTTTTTTTTTTTTTCCTCCCTTTACAGTTGAAAAGTCAGAAGCAGTCTTATAATGAAAATTACCATATGCCACAACTTTAATTATATGGAATCAATTCTGTGGCTGCATAATAAAAGCATACAGAAAACCTTCTGTGGAGAGTATGATGACATTAGGGTGCCTCACTGATCTTTGAACACAGCCCCCTCCCACCTCAACCCTCAAAACAATTGCTAGCATGCCAGTTAAAAAAAGAAAAGATCCATCCATTTTCAGGTGCCTGAGAATTTTTCAGTGTTATAATGTTAAACAAGCCACAGAACAGCAAGAGAAATGTGTGGAGTGGGACTAGGGTTTAAATGTAGACATTTGACAAGCATATGGGACGTAGTATAGCAGCCTGAAGGTTAAAGCCTTGCATTTCTGAATGTAATCTTAGATCTGAGGTGTACAATAGGCATTACTGCTGCCACACTACCTATGTATTGATTCAGTAATTACTCAGTAAGATGTGAGGAAGTTGAGATGCAGAGATGTGGTACTGAGGGACATGATTTAGTACTAGACTTGGTAGAGTTAGATAATGATTGGACTCAATGCGCTTAAAGGTGTTTTCCAACCAAAACAATCTGTGATTCTATTATTCGATTTATCTGACAGTAATGTCTAACTGAAACAATACCTATTTCCCCTCCTCTTGCCTTTTTAAAAAACTGACTTCAAGGTGCATTGGTGGGTATCTCACTCAGCTTCACACACATCACTGATGTCACTGTTCCCATAGCAATGAATGTACTTCAAAGTGGGGGAAGAGAGATGACTATTTAAAGAATAAAAATTGGAGGAAAAAATCAATGAGAATGATGCTTTATGCATTGGAAATTCTAAGAGTTCTGTATATTTCATTTTAAGTCCTTCTCAAGCATGCATGTTCTGAGACCTTCCAGGCTTCATCTTGGCTTCTGTGATGGGAGGAAACCATTCTTTCTGAGTGTGAATAGATACCATCATGAATATCATCTTTGCATGATCCATCCTTTGAGCACTTTGGCTTCACTGGCATACTTTCCAGTAGTGTTGGTTGCCACTTGTTGCCCTTGATTTTAGTGTGTATCATGGCTGGGACTTCTCCAGGTAGTGAGTTATGCTGTCACCAAAGCATCTCAGATCCCTGATGATGATGGCCTAGGTGTGCTTTGCTCCCTGACTGAAATTCATGAGAAGTAAGCCAGAGAAGTGACTCTTACTTGCTAAAGATAAAATAACCATGAGAACCAAAAAATCCCTGCCCCCCTTTGCATCACTGCAATACAGTCTGTTCTGTTTATTTTAGGCTGTGCTGAAACAGCTTCCAAAAGGAATCCTGCGAGCAAGCAGGATTTGTTACAGTGTGGTTAGCAAAGATCCCATTAAACTCAAATGCCAAAGGTCTTGGGATTTTATTTAGGGACAGACAAAACTGCAACTATTGCCTCAAGTGCATGACCTATGTAATGGCAGACCACCTAAGCCCTTCTGTATTCTGACCGCTGTTTGGTTTTAATAACTTCATGTTTATTGAGCATGAACATCATCTTCTCATCAGCTGATTACTTAAATTACAGTGACAGACCAGTTAAGACTAACATCATGTCACGCAAGCTCTGTCGTCTCTGAGTAGAAGTGTGTGTACAGATGCCTCTCACAGCTGTGACTGCTATCAAGCATAAATGGGAAAAGCTGTCTTGGGCAGCTTTGCTATAATGCTTTTCCATTCAGGAAATCAAGCATTGCTTCATCAAGTGCACATACACACATTTTGAGACTTTCTGGAATTCTCCTTGTATTGCTGAAAATTCTACCACTTGCCACCTCTTTTATCTTGTCAGTTTATTAATTTTCCAATGTTCTAACTACTTGGTGTATCTTTGTCCTCCTTTACTGCCTGTCGATGACTGCAGGGAAGGATGGGTAAGTTTCTTTTAATGTTTCACATTCTAGCTTCAGTGGTGCACTGACTCTTTGAAAACTCCTCAAAATTGCCCCAAAATCCACAGGCTTCACAAAACGAGCTTATATCCGAAGTAAGTTACTGTAGCTTGACACATTACTGCTGTCAGTTGAACAGCAATGACCGACTATACAAAACTAGTTTAAATTAACATGTTTTACCTCACAGCTGCAGGGAGATGATCTGTAGCTTTAAGTTTCAGGAGCTCAATAGGTTTGACCATGTTGCCCCTATGTTAGTACAGAAGGAATAAGAATGAAAGGTTTCACATTTTATTTCTAGACAAAGACTCTTTCAGGCTGTAGACTATTCAGATAGCTGATGAATATTTAGCTGGAATGGATGTGATTTGCTGCAGGTGAAAACCTCCTCAGTTTCCATCCTGACTTGCGCAGTCAACTACTGTTCTCATACTGACAGAGTCATATAAATAACGATAATTCCTGTGGGAATGTGATCCAAATGCCTCTGAAGACAAAGGAAGCATTACCAGACTCTGTCCCAGGCTTCTCTTCTTCCTCCTATATGTTGTCATTAGTCTGCTTGTATAAAAAAAATTGCTAACATTTTTTTGAAAGGACCTGTGTTTCTTCCATTTCAGTGAAGCAGAGCTGGTATTTGAGGAGTTTGCTCGTCAACAACTTAAAGATAGGCTTGATGATGAAGATAAGGATATGCCTTCAACTGATGAGTGACTAAAACAACAAGCTGCCGGAGAAGCTATGTAGTCTGGCGTCAGCTGGAAATTTAGGACCTAGGTTTTTAGTAAACTGCGTGCTCTCACAGCATGCAGGAATCAGCCCTGAGACCAGTAGACATACAGTCATGAATCTCTATTGTTTCTTACAAGTTTTGTCTCTTGAAGAATGCAGCAAACTCAAAACCTACTGCTTACTCTAGCTACCAGAAAAGGCTGCCATGCCATTACTTCTCCTTTCAGGGCTACCTGAAGGTTGGTTGCTTTCACCACTTATGAGAGATTAAATGGTGGTTTGTTCAGCCTGCCTAGAATTATTGGTGTCAGAGTTCCTGATTTTGGAATGCCAGTCTGAAAGGCTGGCTTGCAGCCTTTAGTGATTCACTGACATTTCTCAACAGATTCTACAAAACTGAATTTACTTCCTTTTGTTTGCTTTTGTGTTTGTGCTTTAGCAAACTCCTCTAGAGAACGTTCTTAACGCTTGCACTGTCCCCCTGTGTGGCTTACATTCACCTTCTGTACCATTAAATGTCTTGTAAGTCATCTTCCACAGCAACTGTAATGCTGAGATAGAATGTTAGCTTTCTAGCAATATTCTTAACAATCATGTTATTAAACATGAGAGAAATGTGCACTCTCCATGTGGTCCTTAACAAAGCTCCCCACACAAAACTCCAAACAGAGAACTGCTAATTCAGACCAATCCTATATTTAATCTAGTTTCCTGTCAGCATTAGTGCTTCAAGAGAGTGTGCAGTAAAATTAAGGAGGAGGTGATGGGGTAGCCTGCCCTGAGGAGTCTTTTTCAACCTCCATCTGTGAGAGATCAGTTTATGCTCTAAGAAATGAGACTCTCTTTTGTAAACTGTGTTCTTTTGTTGTTTACATGGGCCACGAGAATATCCAGATCATCTCATTGATTCTGAATGTCAGGTATATTTTGGCCAAAGCGAGCTACAGCAGCTAATTACAATTACTAGGTACAACAACTGGTGTTTTCTTTTTCTCGTGTTTGCTCTAAACCTACTTTTCAATGTTTCTGCTTTAAATTCCCTGTAGCATTTGAGTGCAGGGACTACACTTATTCATATAAACTTGTTTCCCACTCCATGCACCAGAAAATTGCATTAAGAGCTTCCCACTTGTATCTTAGTTAACAGCAGTGTGCTTTCAACAGAAAAGAAAATGAGCGACATATTTATGAGATGCTTGTTTTGTCCTAGTGGGAGCAGAGCTCATGGTTAAAACCTGCTGTAAACAGTGTGCTTCCCTCCTGCTTCAGACCACAGGAGCTGCACAAATGTAGCTTGTCCGCTCTGGCTTAGGTTACTATTGCCAAAGCAATAGTACAAGCCAAAGCAGGCAGCTTTGGAGAAAAAGGATGGTCTGTGCTTTGGCATTTCTGCAGAATCTTTGTGTATATAGGCCTTGTTTGTTTGCTTTGTTTTTTCTTATTGACACCATCATGTCTCCAGCATCATGGGCTGCAGGCGCAGAAGAAGGGATTCTGCCCCTCTGCTCGGCTTTTTTGACCCCTCTGAGTCCAGCTCTGGAGTCCTTGGCACAGGAGAAACATGGACCTCTTGGAGTGGGGCCAGAGTGGGCCACAATAAAAATGCAGGGGATGGAATCCCTCTGCTGTGAAGAAAGGCTGAGAGGGATCTTGCCCTTGAAGTACTAGAAGGCCACAAGAAGGTTTGTGCAGAGGCTTCTCCAGGCAAGATCAGACTGCTTTTTAGCAGGCCTGTTGTTGATAGGACAAGTGGTGATGGATTTAAGCTAGAGAGAAGGAAGAAAAGCTTACATTGAGGGTGGTGAGATGCTGTCCCAAGTGGCCCAGAGAGGTGGTAGATACCCCATTCCTGGAACCATTTCAGACCAGGTTGGCATGGGCTCTGAACAACCTGACCTAGCTGAAGATGTCCCTGCTCACTGCAGGGGGCTGGACTAGATGACCTTGAAAGGTCCCTTCCCACCTAAACCATTCCATGATTACAAGCCTTTTTTTTTAATGGATGTTTCAAAGGCTTTAATGAAACAGCTTTATAAGTGGCCTCTAACACTTAGAAATAGTTTGGATTCAAAGTGAAGCCTTCTCCTGTTTTGCCTCTGTAAGCTGGTATAGAATCATAGAATGGTTTACATTGGAAGAGACCTCAAAGATCATCCAGTTCCAAGCCCCCACCATAGGCAGGGACACCTCCCACTAGATCAGGTTGCTCAAGACCTCATCCAGCCTGGCCTTGAACACCTCCAGGGAGGGAGAAGCCACAACCTCCCTGAGCAACCTGTTCCAGTGCCTCACCACCCTCACTGTGAAGAACTTCACCCTAACATCCCGTTTACATCTCCCCTCTGCCAGTTTGAACCCATTACCCCTTGTCCTGTCATTACAACACCTTGTGAATAGTCCCTCCCCAGCCTTCCTGTAGGCCCCCTTCAGATACTGGAAGGCTACTATAAGGTCTCCTCGAAGCTTTCTCTTCTCCAGGCTGAAAAGTCCCAACTCTTTCAGCCTGTCCTCATAGCAGAGGTGCTCCAGCCCTCTGATCATCTTTGTGGCCCTCCTCTGGACTCTCTCCAGCAGTTCCATGTCCTTCTTGTGCCAGGGGCTCCAGAACTGCACACAGTACTTCAGGGGGTCTGACAAGAGCAGAGTAAAGGAGGAGAATCCCCTCCCTTGCCCTGCTGGCCACGCTGCTCTTAATGCAGCCCAGCACACAGTTGCTGTCTGGGCTGCCTGTGCACACTGTCAGCTCATGTTGAACTTCTCATCTACCCAGACCCCCAGGTCCTTTTCCTCAGGGCTCCTCTCCAGCCACTCGCCACCCAGCCTGGATTTTAAGATGCTGAAAGCAGTGAGTTAAGACCACAGCTGATCTCACAGCTCTATCAGCATTCACCTAACACTGACTGTCAGTGTGTTTGGCTCCATTAGTCACAGCTGTCTCACCTCATAGAAGTTGCCAGAGGCAGTATGTTTGCTCTGCTCTCTCTGAGTACTGTGTGCTCGGTTGCTAAAGAAACCCTGTGGGCCTTTTCAGGTGCTCCTGGTCAGTACAACTTCTGTGTCATTTCAACTTTGAGTTTGGGAGGGGAAAGTTAGGTATTGGCACTTGTATTTACGGGTAGGCTTTCTAGTGGCTGCCATACTATTTTTATTACTGGTTTCTCGGTGGCTCAAGAACAACACACTGATACAGTAAGGCTGAAAAGATTGCTGGCTGCATGACTGATGTTGTGGTATTAGGTTATAGACTGGACTTGATCTCAGAGATCTTTTCCTGCCTTGGTGGTGGTGATTCTGCGAAATGTGCTGGCCTCAGAGAGCTGGTGCTCAGGAAGTCTTTTAAAGATGCTGGGGAGGGGAAAGTATAAAACAATCATAGAATCGTAAAATTTTTTAAGTTAAAAAAGACCTTTAAGATCATCAACTCCAACCATTTTATACTCTACCAAATCTGGTGCTAAACCATGTTCCTCAGCACCACTCCTCTGTGTCTTTTAAAAACCTCCAGTGCAATCTTGCAGTCTAGCTTCAAAGTATTGTACCTTCCACAGAGGTGTCCCTGGCTACGAGATCTGTAAGTATGAGACTAGCAAACTTTGAGGCCTCATTCCTTTTAGAATCGTAGAATCATTAAGGTTGGAAGAGACAAGTCCAACTGTTAACCCAACACCATGTCTAGGTGTTTTTTTAAAACATATACAGGGATAGTGACTCTACCACCTCCCTTAGGCAGCCTGACCATTCTTGCAGGAAAGAAGTCTTTCCCAATATCCAGTCTAAACATCCCCTGGTGCAATTTCAGGCCATTTCCTTTTGTTCTATTGTTAGAGAGCAGCACTCACCTCACTCCCACCTCCTTTCAGGTAGTTGTAGAGAGTGAGAAGGTCTCCCCTTAGCCTCATCTTCTCCAAACCGAACAATCCAAGTTCTTTCAGCCACTCCTCATGAGACCTGTTCTCTAGGCCCTTCACCAGCTTCAATGCCCTTCTCTGGACCTGTCCCAGCACCTCAATGTCTTTTTTTATAGTGAGAGGCCCAAAACTGAAGATAGTATTTGAGGTCTAGCTTCACAATGCCCAGTACGCTCACATCTCTGCTCCTGCTGGCCCCACTATTCCTGATACAGGTCAGGATGCTGTTGGCATTTTTATTTTTTAGTTTTTTTATTGTGAAGCAGGGACAATCACTGCTTGATTTACCTCTCAAATTAATCTATGGTTATGACTTCCGTAAGCTGTGCACAAAGTCACAGTGCACTCTGCTGTGCAATGGGAAGGAGTCAAAATGGTTATTAAATCTGTTCTTCTGCCTGGGTTTAGAAAAGCACTTTCAGACATCGACTGTTTGTTTAGCCCATGCTGGCTGTTTGCTCAGAGGATGAGTGCTTTCTGCTGTTTCCTCCATCTCCCTGTCCTTCAGGCCGGGCTGGGCTTGTAATTCCTCTGCCCTTCAGTCAGCAGGAAAGAGGTCTAGCGGGGCCCATTTGCCTTTTATCTTTCCTTTCTTCTGGTTCTGATGCTATGTTGATCTTCCACCAAGTCAGACCTGTAGCCTGCGACTCACATTAACAGCTGGGGGAGAGTGATCCGATTTCCCGAGCCTGTGGCTCTGATGTGGCGGGACTCCGTCTACAGAAAGCCTGCCAGCTCCGGCAGCGGGGTGCGCTCTGGTACCGACGGCATCTCACGCTCTTGCTTTCGAACACAGCTTTTACCAAATGTGTGGCCTCTCTGCTTTAACTATCTGCTGATGGGCCTGGTTTGGTGACAAATGTTTTCCCCTCATGAAATCCCAGCTGAAACGCTTTGTACTGTCCTGTGTCTGCCGCTGGTAGGGTACGAAGAGAAACAAGAGCTGCAGGCCAAGTTACCTCATGCTAAGGGAGTCCGTAAGGAAGGAATGGTTAAGAGGAAAGGGTGAGTCAAGCAAGGGGATGCTGAAAAATAAAGTAGTGCTTGACAGCAGGAGCCTGCTTTGGTGCCCAGCGGCAAGCCCTTAAGGATGTGCAAGATAGAGCAGACGCACGGTAGGTATTAGCTAGTGGGAGGAGGATTTACTCAGAATATTTTATTAAATCCAGTGAACCAGTTGGGAGTGCTGGAAACAATCCCAAGAATTCCGGGGGCCGAGATTCGAACTTTAGGGCGCGGCTCAGGGGAGAGAGAGGTGTCAGCTGTAAGCATTTCTCTGGCTTCAAGCGGCCAGAGGAGTCGTTCAGACCCCGCAGGCGCAAAGTGAGCGATGAGGCTGCGGGGTGTGTGGAAGGAGGGGGCCGTAGGCCGTGGCTTGCCGACGGAGGCGGACTGGCCCGGCCCTCCCCGCGCCGCCGCCTCTCTCCGACCTGCGCCATGGGCAGCGGCCGCCGCCAGGGGGCGCCGCAAG
>VWZI01000951.1:761545-841044 GCA_013396835.1 Psilopogon haemacephalus | reverse complement strand
AAAAAGAAGTCAAAATGGGCATAAAAAAGGTGTTTGGGGTTTTTGTTAGTTTGTTTTGTTGTTGGTTTTTGGTATTTTGTTTGTAGTGGGTTTTGTTGTTTTGTTTGTTTGTTTTTTTTCTTTTAATAAAACTAAATCAAATATTTAGAGTATTTCCCCCTAACCAAAACCTGTTGCTCCAAGAGAAAAAAAAAAGATAAGGAGGTTTGCTATTTTACTTCAGGGGAGTGCTGGATTATAAATGAAGACTAAAATGTCTGTCCCCAGATGACCTGATTAGAAAATCCAGAACACCGTGTAAGACACAGTGTACCTTTACCTACTTTAATTACAAATGCAATGTGATTCTTTGTAAAATAGCAGATACACCTGCATACTTACGAGGAAGAAGTGAGATAAAGTGTTCTGTATTTGCTTGAGAGTTACAGCAGCAGCAGAATTTGGGGGCAAAATGCTATCCTAGTGAAAAACACCTTCCTCTTGGCATAATTTTTTTTCAAGGTTTCAAATGCACAAACCATTTGTGTCTACTTTCCTTCTCTCTACTTAAGTGGTTATTCTCATTTCACAAAGAATGTGTCTCTTAAAGGAAGAAGGTGCTTCTGTTTGGTTCTGTGGCCCTGTGGGACAGTTATCCAGAGGACAGTTCAACTTCAGGCAGAGAGATGGCTGAGGCCGCAGCAGTGATCCACATCAGCTGCCATTTTCCTTGATCCCTTCTTACATGCTTTGCAATGAGCAAAGCAATGAGCTTACTGAGCAGTAGTGCTGCACCTCCCTAGAAGCAGCCCAGTGCTTCCACAGGGCATGGAGCTTGCTGTCTGCATTCCCTGGGCTAGACATGGACAACAAAGCAGCTAGACAAAGGAGGATGTCCAAAGCCTGCTGCCCTCCTTCCGTACAGCTTGCCTGGGTAAAAGATTACCACTGCTGAGTTCAGTGATTGATTGATTAATATGTGATAACTCCATCACAGTTTAGAGGAAATGTTTTTATGTCTTTACAGTCTCATTGCTAAAGTGGAAAAGTTTTACACCTGATACCTATTTTGAGGGCATGGTTTTCTTTATTTAAAAAGAAAACAACAAACAAACCCCATCTTGATTACAGCATGTTTGCATCAAGCACATTGAGCATTGCAAATTTTAATAAATGTGGCTAAATGATATTCTAGCAAGGAGAGGTGATGCCGCCCCTATTTCCCATGAGGGAACTGAGATACATACTTCGAAGGGTAATGAAGATGGTGAAGGGTCTAGAGAGCAGGTCTCATGAGGAGTGGCTGAAGGAACTTGTATTGTTTAATATGGAGAGAAGGATGCTCAGAGGCGATCTTCTCTACAACTTTGAAAGGACATGGGGGTCAGTCTCTTCTCCTTTGTATCAAGTGACAGAACAAAAATAAATGGTCTGAAATTATACCCAGGGAAGGTTAGTTTGGATATTAGGAATATTTTCTCTACTGAGAGGTTGGTCAGGCGTTGGAACAGGCTGCCCAGGAAAGTGATGAAGTCACAAGTATAGAAGTGGCACTTCAGGGCATGTTTTAATGGCCACGGTAGTCTTAGGTTGACTGTTGGATGTGATGATCTTGTAGGTCTTTTCCAAATGGAAGTTTTATGATTCTGTGATTCTTGTATTAATGGCACAAAATGACACAGTTCATCCGTGTGGGAGGTGGGAACTGAGGCAGATGTGGCATGCTCCAGGGTCATGTCTTGACCTGTGGGACATCTGCCTTCTGTGGTTCTTGAGAGACATAACAGTGAGTGATAAAATAGGGAGGATATGTTGCCTGCTTTTCAAACCACTCTGTGCTGAGGCAGCTCAGAGCAATGTTTTAGAACACATAGATCTAGCGCTGAGATTTTATTGAAAATAAGTATTCTGGGAACTCACACCAACCCCTTCTCGTCTGCTGAGCTGACAGTTAACGAAATGGTGTTCCCAGGGCTGTGCTCATCTTCCTTGTTGTTGCTAGTGCTGATCAAGATGTCTTGGTGTGGTCAAAGGTATTTGCAGGACATTAAAACAGGGAAAATGGAAAAACAAATGAAAACTTTTGGAGTATCCTTTAAAAACTATATTAAATGGATGAGGAAAAAAAAACTTAAAAGCATAGGTTGTTTAATACATAAATATGGAAAATCTGATAACAACAATTGCTACGGATGAGATAAAAATAAATTCTAAGATACCTTAAGTATTAATTAAATGCCTGAAGGCCAAAAGCTGCTGTCTGCTCTCAAAAGTTTAATCCTATTGGAATATCAGAGTAAAAGGATCAGGATTTGGCCCCACATCTACCAGCCACTTCCAAATAAGGCTTTTCACAGAATTCAGTAGCAGAGTTGATGGGAATCCAGACACAGTGGGAGGAAGCTGTCATTCTCTCAGCCTCTTCTACACAAGGGCAAAGGATTCAGTTTTCTTCCTCAGGGTCTCACTTTCACTTTCCTGTGTTGTGAAGTTCTTGTACCAGTACTTTCTGTTGGATTTTCCTTCCTACTTGGCCAAGATCTCCATGACATTTAGCCGTATGGGAAGGACTGGGTGGTTATGACTGTGAGGATGAGATCCACAGCTGTATTGGGGATGTGCTTGCCCTTACAGTCGCTGTTGGTGATAGCACCGATCGTGCCTTCCCGGCCTGATGCTCGTGTCAAATGGCCCTGACATGCCACTATGGTAAGTGCCTGCCTAGTTCTGCTTGCCCCTGAAGTGGATGGGTGGGCTTAAATGGACAACGGTGGGTTTTGGTAATGGCTTAAGTGTCTCTGAATAGAAGAGTGTTAATTAAGCTCTGGTGGTAGAGGCTTCAGGATTAGAATGCTGTGAGCCAAACTGAGGTTGTATTGCTGTGTTTCAGCAGCAGAGCCATGTATTTCTGAATTAATACAGGGGATTCTGTGGTGCAAGTGCATAGCTGTGTGACAGGCATGTCTCAGAGCTGAAGATTTCACAGCAGATAATGTGTTTTGGCATTTTTTTGTGTATCAGTATATAGGGAGGGTGTGTGTAATTTAAGATGGTAGGAAAAGGAAAGATAGTTTTTTTCCACATTTGTCCTTAAATGTATAAAGTTTATGTTTGATTAGTGCCCTTTGAAATTGTATTCCATTGCAGTGTTTCCAGGTGGCTTTTAAACTGTCACTTTTTTTTGCCATTACTATCTCTGTGGATGGATTTGAGCCCTTATCTTCCAGCTTTGCTATAGTTTGCTGGGATGTTTTGAGCTTCCTACTCAGTTCCTCTCTTGTAATAAATGTGCTTGGGAAGAATGCCTGGAGCTTATGGGAAGCATACAGCAAGCCAGCAGTTGTCCAACTACTAACTCATCCTGAATCAGAGTGTACTGCGTGTTTTTTGTTCTTCCTTCTAAGTAGCTGACCAGAGTATTCATCTATTTTAAGTACTTCACGTGGAGCTGTTTAGCTGAGCTCATTTTACCAAGGAACTACCTGGTGATATGTTGCTATGTTGTACTTCCTTTCCCACTTACATGCAACCTGTCTGCGTGCTTTCAGATTTATTTTTCTTAGTTAATTTGTTCGCTTTAGGTCTGTGAATGCTTGTCTCATTTAGAAGAGAATCATTCATAACAGTTGCAGCTGAACGTGGTATTGAAAAGGAGCTGATTCAAAGACCTTTCTTTGTTTACTGGCTGCAGCGTCAACTAAGGAATAATGAAGCATTTCAGCATTTGTTTATCTGTGCCAAGGCAGATTCTAACTCAAGCTGTTTCAGTAATTTTTGATACAAACCCGTTTTTCACTACTGATCCGTAGAATAAGCTTGCATTTCATGTTTCAGTGACATCTCAGCTACACTATCGACAGATTGCTGCACACTGCGCTGAATTCTGCTTGTCTCAGTAGTTGCTGAGAGACTGTACCAAGAGCTGTCTGCCGAGCTTGACCCTAGTCTTTAACTGGGAATGCAGGGTGCAGCTAATTCAGGAGAGCTGGAGGTTTGAAAAGAGGGAGAGTTGGGAGATGGTTGTTAGAGGAGATGCTGCAGGTTTTCCCATGCGGTTGTATAGAAGTCTGTGCTATAACCTGACATGGGTGCCTCCCAGTTTACAAAGCATATTTTATTAAACCAAAACAGTATTAAACTGTACAATAAGAACCTAGCTACTGCTCCCTTCATTAGTAGAGAGCTCTTCTGTTACTATATTGTTGACTCTCAGCCCTGACTTTTATTTTGACATTTGATTTGTGTGGCTGACTTCTGATTTTCTTTTCTTTTCCCCCTCTTTTGGAGTAATTTTGTTGTAATACGAGTTCACATGCAAGAGCCAAGTGCATCTGTTGTAGAACTCTCAAACAGGACTATATGACCTGTGAATTCTTTGTGCTCTACTACATATATGGTTGCTCGTTGTGTGTCCCATTTTTAGTATTGCTTTACTGATCCAGATTTACCCCCTCCAAGCTTCCTGGAGTTAATTTCCAGGGTGTGACCGCTGTCTGGTGGAAGGATGTTGCTCTCAGATTAGCTTGTTAACCCCTAGCCTTTTGACCTTTCATGTCTTATTCTATGGGGTTGGTTAAATTTATTCCTGTAGTTTCTTTGTTGGATTTACCATATTTCACTTGATTTCTAAGTAATTATTCATTCTGAATTTACAACCATAAAGAGCTTTTATGAAATCAGCTAATAGAACTGCTTTACTCACAAGGTACAGCAGTCAAGACTTTTACCTGCCCTAGCGTGGCAAGACTACCTTGCCATATTTAAGTGTCTGCAGACCTACTCCCATTCTTTTTGCCACAGTTTGCCCTAAGTCTGTGACTAGATGGGGTTGCTTGGTCCCTGAGGATCAGTTGCCTGTCAAACCCCTTGGTAAGCATATATAAAGATAGCCTGTCAGTACTGAATATGCTTTTCTGTTTTTTTTTCTCCTTCTCTATGCATTTGGTCAGTTACTTGTCATTTGGCATCAGCACACTGCTCAAAGTTTTATAGTACATGCAAATAAAACCAGTCTGTGTCTTCAAGTTTTTTGCATTCTGAGGTCACATGAAAACCAGAGAAATCCAGATGCTGAGGACTTTGGGATTCTTAAGTTGCTGTTTAGATCTGATTTTGCTTTTACTTTGTACACATTTTTTTTCTGCATTGTAAAGAAGTATTGGTGGAGCACAATTCTCATTTCAGATATGCTGCACTAAATGACTGCCCCTAAGAATATGTCATGATCTCAGCTGTAAAATAGGTTGCATTGTTCTTCCTCTGTCCATATCCAACAGGGTGAAGACTCCCTATGACAAAGGACACTTGCCAGCCTGACAGATGGGTATGGTAAATAGTTACCTTCAGCTTGGCTAGTAGGGTCTTGTCTCCAGCATGGCAAATCAAGGGACCTACTTTCAAATGGGGCAATAGGCTTAAGCTTCAGGAAAGGATGAGCTGCTCTGGTGTTTCACCTAGTGGGCAGTGCTACGTGCTAGAAAACAATAGATGCAGTCTGAAAATATCTGAAATCTAATGTGATCGTTCTGAACTTTTTACTTGAATTGTTCAAGGTATCAGTAGAGAAAGCATCTCATCTGTGTAGGCTGTCTCAGATCTCCTGATGTGGGTTATTTCATGCAGAGACAAGAGACTACATGAACAAGAAGCAGTGAAGCACAAGGCTCTCCCTGTCTTGAGTCTTTAATTTAAGTCCTCTTAGTTGTTAAAAAACAGTCTCGTTGAAGTCAGTGGCAAAACTTATGTCAGTTCAAGTTTAGGCCTAAACCTTGCACCCATTTTGACAGGAGAAATTTGAGAACATATTACTTCTCTTCATAAATGTCAAGTTTTAAAAGGGGATGAGTTGGGGGGAGGGGAGGGCTGTGTACTGCTTTCCGTGAACTGATCTTTTTTTTCTGCAGGAAGTCACTTTTCTTCAAGGCCAAAGATAAATAGTGAAGTGCTAGAAATTTCGTAGGCCCTGCCTTTCAGCTGCCTAATTGTATTCTTTGCAGAGACACTTTAGCCTCTCTGCTGTGTGCACATTTCCTATAAATTGTAAGTTTGCTCAGTAACTTCTTTTATGCTGCTTTGTAACATAAGGTCACTGTTGAAACTAGTAGCATGTCGTTTTAGGCTTGATCCAAGAAGATACTTCATTTTTTGGTAGTGTTTTGTGCCCATGGAATGTCATGCCACAGGATAGCAGGCTGGAGAGAAACTCAAGCTTGATAGAAAGCAATCTGGATCTTTCAATCACAAACAATTTTTATATTTACCCTTGATAGGCTGCACCTAATCAAACATCGTGATGTTTCAGGGCTTTTCCCCCTAGGATCTAATGTATGATACTAAAAATACATTGAATTATCTTTTTGTTGTTGTTGTTGTTATGGGAGAAGTAATTTCACTTTTGTCTGGATGAATTACATGCCTACTAATGTGATCAGAGTAGCTCTTCAATTAAAAAAGCTACGGAGAGACTGTTGAAAAATAATTGCTCAGCCCCTCTCCCCTTTTATTTCATTTGATGTCAGTTTGCTGTCACGCCCAGTTGATTTTCTTCAGCTTCTCTGAAGGTAGCAAGTCCTGTGGCTGTAAAAATAGAGGAGAAAGGCAGCAATGCTTGAATCATTTTATAAAGTCATCTTGATCTTATCTCCAGCCTTTTCCGCCCAAACCCACCAAGCTCTTTACTGAGCTGTGTGCCTATAAATAGAACAGCAGCTCTCGTTCAAGCCTCTGAACCAGCGGCTTGTTTTCTCTGAGCAGTGCATGCACACCAGAGATCACTTCTCACTAGCCTTTCATGTCTAGGTTATGGAGCTCTGAGGTTTTCTATAGATAGAGGCTGGCAAATGACATTACTGCTACTTAGGGCAAGGTGACCTCTGGGATTGTTGCCTTTTGGTTAAAAATAATTTTAAAAAAATAAAAAGAAAAAGGAAAAAAGTTCTGTTTGAAAGAGAAATGGAGGAATGCAGGTCTTGTGCAGAGGTGAGTGAGCTGATATGCAGCACTCTGGAGCTGCGGGAGCCAAGGGAAAGCAGAGGTGGTGTTTTGCTGTGAGTTTCTGTTCTGGTGGGCTGGGCAACAGTGTGAGCAGCCAAAGAGTTGCTGACCAAGCTTGGAGAGTGTGGGGTCTGGGTGACCTCAATTTAAGCATATCTGTAAGTATAGCAACAGAGCTTAGAAATCTCCTTCTGTAAGTTGCTATTTTTTTACGAGCCCCCTGACAGAGTTGGTATGTTTGGGCTTTGCATCTTGGGAGTCTTCCCCAGGACTTTTAATTCCTCTGTGACTTTGGTTCAGGGCTTTTCAAAGTCCAGTAGCTACTTTCTGTCTAATTTTTAAATTATATGTCGTTTTGTCCAAGGAATGCAAAAGAACACTCTGCGTTTCTGTCTTAATCTGTAAAGCCTCTTGCCGCTTTCCCACTTTTCCCCTGTAGAATGTGAACTGCAGAAATGTGTGATTTTTTTACATGGTTAATTTCTACACTATTCTCTTTGATACTCAGGTGCTGGACGTTAAAATAGCTTGTGAAGTAGACACACATACATAGAGATATTCTAGCAGGACCCTGCACAGTTGGGCAGTTCCACTTGTTTGTTCCACTTGACAGATGGGAGCTGGAGACCTGCGGAGCGAAAATAGCTTTATTGGGATGTGGTAAAAAATGTCAGTGTCTGAATAGGAACCTTGAGTGCACCTTTCCTAGTTCCAGATGAGTGCCTTCAGTGCTGGCTTTGCCTTCAGGATGGTTTTAGCAAGGGATGTTGGGTCAGGCTTTGAATTATTTTTTTTCTCTTACACTAAAGAGAGGTCATAACTGAGTTTCAGTTTCTTTCCATAGCACCAGCTCTAAGTTAACATCTTAGTTCTGGGCATCACTACAGTGTTTAAATTCTGGATCCTAAAACCACTCCCAGATGCCTTATGGCTTCTTCAAGTATATTCCTACTGCTGTGTCCCTGATACGACTTGTGTAAAACAGATGCCAAGATGTCTTTCAGTGACCACTTCAGACTTGTGAAGAGCTGTGAGACATCACAGGCGTATTTTGATATGATTGTGTGTTTTCATTATCTCTTTTCATTCTGCTGGAAATACCTCTAAGTTTGTTGATTCCATGTCAAACCTTGCACACTAAGCTGCTTTTGCTGGCAGATATTTCTGCCAGTGTGCAGGTGATTTTCAAACAGAATGCTGGGAAACAGTGCGATTTAGGGTTTGCTAGCGTTGGAGTTGGCCAAGTCTTTGGTCCCAAGGTAGCTGATGATTCTTTTGGAGAGATAGGGGAGCTCTCGCTCCCAGGGCAGTGGAGAAAGATATATAACGGCTCCTATGACTGGAAGCTGTCTTTCAGATCTGATGGTATATAGCAGCCTGCTCTTTCCCAGCTGATTAGTGAGTAGAGACAATTACCATGGTGATCTAGGCCTTATGACCTCTCAGGCCAGTTTGAGAATGGCTCAGTCTAGCAAGAGAGAAGAATTGCCAGATGGATGCTGCTTCTTCTAGTCAGCAATTTTTTCCAAGTGTTTTTTTGAGGAAACTTTGAGCTTGGCAAGAGCCAGTGTGTGGAAAGAATTAAAATCTGCAGCTGTTTCAAAAAGGAAAGACACACATTAGAAATATATATGTCATTTTAAAAGCAAGTTTAGTGCCCTGGAAAGGTTTTGTAAAATGAACTAAACCCTGTGGATCATTAAGGGTATTTATTTTGTGCTCTGTAGTAGCCTATAAGCATACATTTAACACAATGTTTGTGAATTAATAGATCCTCACTTGTGACCTGACTCTGTTCCAAACCTGAGTTACAAAGAGATCTTTGGTATGTTAAAGCTGTGTCATTTTCCTGGCATCAAGATACAGAATAACCTGTCTTACAAGATTGTTGGACCATTTATTTGTGTTTATCATGTTGGGCTTTCTTAGTAAGAAGTATGCTCCTGGGAGCTGTTTTTTGGGGAGAGTAGTAGGTTTTTTTAATGGTACCAAGGCATGACAGCACTGTTTGTAGTTCCTAGGCAATACATTCAATCAGTAATTTGGGGCTGAACCTTTAGCTTTGATTTTTTTGCCTCTTGTCTTTCAAGCTGCAGTTTTGGAGATTATTTTTGTGTAGCTGTTGGTATTCAAAATGTATTTGACAAAGTAGAATGAAGTGAATGTGGATTAAATACATACTTGCATGTGTGCATAGTATGTGAGCAAGCATATGGGGCTGTGTATGCTGGTATGTCAATCTAGTTATAAAGCAGTTAAAGGGGGAAAAAGGCAATGCGCATAGACAGTTTTGGCACTCCAGCCCTGGGAAATGGCAGCCAGCCAGAGAGTACTGAGGCAGGGCCAAGACTATCTGAAGAATACCAAATGCTGAAGTTGGATATGGCTGTTTCACTCTAGTTTCACTCCTCATCCGGTGGGCCTGCAGCTTGCCAGGTCTGTGCCAGGTAGATGCTAGTAATTTCACAAGGCAGAACTGGAGATAGGGGCAGATACGCTGTGAGATGTATGTGCTTGTAATGCCTATTAAATGAAAGGCACAATTACCAGCCACTGGAGTCTGACCTCAGTGTTTTAACTGTTATGCTCCCTGAGGCATTGTTAGGCTTTGAAATGCTCGTTCAGTCTGAAGTTATTTATCTTTTTTTGGTATCATGATAGTGCTGGAGACAAGGATAAAACCGCACCTCAGTGTGGATTATACACTGGACAGTTTAATTTTGTTGAGTTCACTTGCTTGTGTTGAATGAATTTATTAAGCACTTCCAGTAGAGGGCACTAAGATTATTGATCTCAAACTCATCTTTTTTGGTACTTGTCTATGATGGCAGAGCATAAAAGATGCCTGAAAGCAAGGTATGCTTCACCCCTCTCCCCTCCTTGTTTCGTAGACAATCATAAAAGAAGGAATGCTGATGAAACAGACCAGCTCCTTCCAGCGCTGGAAGAGACGATATTTTAAGCTGCGAGGACGAACGCTCTACTATGCAAAGACTGCTAAGGTAAGGCCTTGGGAATAGATGTGAGTCCAAGGGAAGAAAGTCAGCAGTGGAGCTTTGGTGCAGATGGGTGTCTGTGAGAAGGCAGTCTTCAGCAGAGAGAGGAGCATGTGCTCTGTAAGCACCTCTCTTCAGGTTTTGTAGCTACAAAACCTCCATATGTTTTCCCTCACATTTCGAAATCCTTGCTTTTTAAGTAAAGCATCATAGAATCATTTTGGTTGGAAAAGACCTTTAAGATCATCAAGTCCAACCATTATCTAACTCTTCCAAGTCTGGTGCTAAACTTGCCTCATTGAAACACCTCCAGGGATGAGGATTCAATCACCTTCCTTGGCAGCCTTTTCCAGCCTTTGAGAACCCTTTTAGGGAAGACGTTTCTTCTAATATCCAACCTAAATCTCTCCTGGTGCAGCTTGAGGCTATTGCCTCTTGTCCTATGACTTATTATTACAGTGAAGAGACCAATCCCCACCTGACTTCAGCTCATTTCAGGGAGTCATAGAGAGACTGATTTTTCCACATTTTCTTCCCCTTGGTACATTTTACTAGGGAGTGGGCCCTGAATCAATAGAACCTGAAAAAGGAGGGAGAAAATAGGAATAAAAAGAGGCAGTGGGAGAGGCAGGGAAGGCTAAAATTTTTCAAATCAGAAATGTCATGCATCTGTTTTAGTACACTGATAGTCAGCTAGATTCAAATCTATTTCTTTTCACAAGAGAGTTCCCTTTAAAAAGGCATCATGTTCACTGACTGAAGAATCATAGAATCATTTTGTTTGGAAAAGACCTCTAGGATCATAGAGTCCAGCCATCAGCCCAAGACTGCCATGGCCATTAAAACATGTCCTGAAGTGACATGTACTCACATTTCTTTAACTCTTTGCAGAGAGATAATGCTATCAAGTCAATGCAGAAAGAAACAACTAGCTGCCTGTCATGTTTGTAATTAGAGAACATTTCTTAGTGTAATGTTTAGTTGAGGTTTAGAATAGAATAGAATAGAATAAGCCAGGTTGGAAGAGACCTCCAAGATCATCCAATCCAACCTATCATCCAGCCCTATCCAATGGCACTAAGTGCTCTATCCAGGCTTTTCTTGAACACCTCCAGGGACAGTGACTCCACCACCTGCCTGGGAAGCCCATTCCAATGGGGCCCCCCGGACAGGCACTTCTGAGGATGATGACTCTACCATCCACCTGGTCAGACTGTTCCAATTCCTGACTACCCTTTCAGTAAAAAAAATATTTCCTAATATCCCATCCAAACCTTCCCTGTACACAATTTCAGGCTATTTCCTCTCGTTCTGTTACTTGATAGGCAAGACAGGCAAGAAGGAGCTCCAGTGTATGGAACTAGACTAACAAGTCCTTCATGTTGTTGGTGCTGGGTTTTTCCTTCAGACTACAGAAGGCTGTGATGGAGTGTGCCAGGCAGGTACACAGGCATGTCCCTTTGAGTCTGCCACTTGTGCCTTGGATTCGATAATTCATTGGGGGGTTTGAATTTTTTTCTTTCCAGTCCATTATTTTCGATGAAGTGGATCTGACAGATGCCAGTGTGGCAGAATCCAGCACTAAGAATGTCAACAACAGCTTCACGGTAGGATTTCTTGCATTCTTTTCCACTCTTCTTACGTCTTTCCCCCACATCACTTCTCTTTTGCAGTTGAAAAACATTTTTAAAATCTTCACAAGCTCTTTCAATAAAAACCAAAAGAAAACAACATCCTTACAACATCATGGCTGTTCTCCATGCACATGGGAAATACCTTGAGTTAACTATGTATAGTGCTAAAGCTGCATTCAGAGGTTTTCTTATCTATAAGCTAGGAGGGTTGTCTGATTATACAAAGGGACAGAAAATTTTGGTCTGCTGAGGGAGTTAGGGATGGTATTGATGTTTATTCTGGAGATCTTGCTAAAGGAATTTAGTTTTCCCTTCAGACCTTAAAATATGTAAACTTCTTTCTCTGCCTTTATTTGTATATGGCTGTATGTGTGTTTATATATGTATGCTATATATAGTGGCAAAGCAAAAGGAGGAACAAAAGTTGCACACAAGCAGCTGTGGAATTTGTTTAGGATACTTGTGAAATGTGGAGTATGTGTGAAATATCTGCAACCTGGAATTGTGGTGGTGTCACTGATTTATTTTCTCCAGGCTCAGTAATTGGGAGACAAAAATAATTGTATTTCTGAGGTGCAGATGTTCTGCAAGCTCCATTTTGGGGGAAATGCCTGGTGTGCAGAGGAAAGCTATTAACAACGGCTATGCAGAGTGAGCTTTGGGGTTGGCAAATATCAATAACCTCCATTCAGCCTCAAGAGCTCGAGAGGGAGGAGAGATGAGGGTGTGGAGAAAGCAGGCAGTGTTGATCTAAGGCAGGGTGAAGAGAGGAGGAATCCAGGTGGAGAGGGGAAGCTGATCCTGTAGAATGGTGGCCTGCAGGTGGTGAGCAAGACTGAGCAGTGTGCCTTGTGCTGCAGCAGTAGTTACCCACTGTTTTAAACATCTTGCAAAGGATTTTTTCTTACATGGCTGAAGCTTTGTGCTTTGCTGTACTTGGGCAAAGCACTTGCGGCACCCACTTTATGTCCAAATGAAACTGCAACACTTTCTCTGAAGCTGAAAACACATTTTGCATCCAGAGGTGGACAAGTAGAAGGCGCATCTGGGTCTGCTGGTAAATACTGATACCAAATGATAGTGTGTGTGCTCAGGGAGAAGGATTCTGCAGTGATTTCAAGTAGGGGTTGCGTTTTCAGGAATGTGATTGTATTTACCTGTTAATAAAGCATTTTTTTTCCTGGGTCATGCATCAGTTTTCCTATGNGGTAAACAAACATGCTACTGCCTTTTTGCTTATTATTACAGTTGGGAGAGGTCTCCCATCTCCATCAGGGCCACTGTGTAGGAACAGGAAGAAATGGTGTGTTTACTCTCTCAGATTGACCCTTCTGAATCCCACAGTAAATACTTCCAAGGGGCATAAAAAGTATAGGATTGCTTAGACGCTCCAGTAGCAGATACAGTTTACACTGTGTCCAGCTGATCACACTCTATCATGGGGCTCAGGTAAACTTCAAGAAAAAATAATTCTCTTAATTTCTATTTACTTCTCCTGTTGTGGCTTATGGAGGGGTTTAACTGTGGTTTTCTGTGAGTTATAAAAATACTTGGACTAGGCAACCTTCTGATTTTCTTACTGCTATGTGATCTGCTACATCACTGCCGTCAGTGCTTTGCATTCCTTTCAGTCTTGCAATTTTCTCTTGGTTTTCTTTGAAAGCACTCATTTCCTCCCTTGCATCTCCCCTGTTCAGTTCCTGTCTAAAATTCAGACTTCTTTGATGCATGTTTTTTCCAGTTTCAGATCAGCAGGACTAATTTTTTAATTATTATCTTGCACTGAAAGCACCCAACAAATGGTATTGTATAGCAGAGACAACTATTGTGGAATTTTAGGTGTTAAAATATTCTTTCCATATTTTTTTTGTTGGGGACTGGTAGTTTGGATTTACAAGGGAGTATTTTCTTTCTGAGGAAATTCATTCTCTATCCATGTATCTGTACTGCTTAGTATATAGATTCTGCAGGTCATGTTGCATGAATTACACTCCTAGGAAAATAACAAAAGAGGTGGGAAGCACAAACATTAGATAAACCACTTAGAGGAGCAATGTAGATCCAAAACAAAGGTGTTTAAGGAGTGACCAGTCAAAGGAGAAACTGGCAGTGAGGAGCTCCAGGAATCAGCATCATGAGAAGACAAAACCAGAATACAGAGCCAAGAAAGGTTATTTTGCATAAGTGGAGGAATAAGATTAAAAAATATAGCTGCCAGTAAACGTTTTACATAAGGCTGCATGCCTGACACTGATTCGTTTGCTGTCAGCAGGCAGGAGAACAAGAAAAGTGAGTTTGAAGAGCCAGACCTCTTCCTATCAAAAGATGACTGTAATACAGGTTCCACTCTTGCTTGCTTAGTCGATCTTGTGTAAATTTCTTCAGTAAGTGTATTCTCTTTGCAGTGGGGCCAGTTTTCAGGACTGCTGCGGAGGGCTAATGGATATGTGATTGCAGGATAGGCTCTGTGACAGCATGTGACTAGGGCCATCTTTGAGCTTAAAATGTTGTACAGCTCCATCCCCTGAGAGCTATAAGGAAAAGATTTATGCTTGGCTATTTTTCCTTTAAGTCAGGTAGAGTGGCTGCAGAGGTATTTAGCAGGAAGCTTCTGGGAACGATTCATATAGCAGCCCTGTGCCAGGGCTCTTTTCTCTTAGGAGGAGTGTGGATGGAATACTTGCTGATTCTGTCACATCTCTGCCATCTCTGTCCTTTTAAGTCATCTGTCTACAAGGTGAATTCTCTTGGAATGTCTGAGCTATAAGTGGCTGGTTCTCCCACCAGTGGATTTTCCTAGAGCTTGTGTCTTTCACAAGACCTTAGAAATTATCTGCTGTGGCGCAAACTCATTATAACCACGTCCTGGTACTTCAGACACACTTGTTTCAAAGAGAGTGGTCAACTTTAGCCTGGATTCTTGCCATCAGTGCATGCCTACGTTTGTACTCTTTATGAAATGGAGATCAGCAGCACTGCATGGATGACGTCAAAGCTTGACCCTGACTTCTGAACAGAGCTTTCCCAGCCATACTGTCAAAACTTCTTAGGATTTCTGAAAAGCAGATGATTTGAGTTCACACTGGGTACATTGGGTCATCCCAGTGAGGCTTCAGCTGTTACCATTAACAGTTTTTTCATGGACAGCAATGTTTTGCAGTAATTTGATTTGTTGTTGTGCCTGCTTGATGCTTTAGCCTGCGTTTGCTTTAAACAGGTGATGCATTAAAACAGGCAATAGGGATTAATTTTGTACTTCAATCCTGGAATCATTTTTTTCTTTCAGTCATGCCAGGATGCCTGTGCTTTGTAAATACTTTCAAAATGACTGCTTTGCCTGTGTGATGGACCTGACACATCCAGCATGCCCACTATCCTCTATGGAGCCTGTAAGGTTTGGAGGGGCACCAATCGCTTGTTGTCTTTTGCTGAGGTTAACACTTTGCCATCACAATTAACCCCTCAAAAGTCTTTGAAAGGACTTTGGATCATCTCTTTAGGCCTCTTCTTGTAAATGTTTCTCTGTTGAACAAATTCTTACTCCTCATGTTGGTGTGTTGGCTGAAGACCTGTTCTTTTCTGAAAATGCCAGCTGAATTAGGCCTTTTGCCTTCAGTGCGATTTGCACAGCTGATAGAATGAGTCCTTTTCTGCCTTGTGCAGAATTTCTATAAAGCTAAAGGGGAAAAATGTCTGAAATATGTGAAGTAGTAAAATAGTATATAAAAATCACCTGTCATGAACAGGAGAGGGCTTTGGAAGGACACTGGATCTTTTGAGTCCATAGTTTGTGTTTCATTATGACTCTCACATGCAATTTTAAAAAATGTTTTCCAGTTATTCCAGCAAATGGTGGTATGGACTTTTGTCCTAATTTTCTTAAAACATCAATTACAACATTCACTTCCCATCCCACCTCACCCAGAGCTTTGGGATCGCATAGGAGAAAGATAAGTGTAATCTGATTTCTACTTTATGAGGCTTTAGTAGAAATGAAGCTAGGTCAGAGCATGCTGTTGGGCCCCAGGAGCCATGTTGTTGACCCCTCCTCCCTGGTTAAAGGCTCTTCACTGGAGGAGGTGGAGCCTGAGCTCCTATAAACTGTTTTCTGTTGGGAAGTACCTCTCAGCTCAGCCACAGACAGGAAACAGCATATTATTACAGTTGAGCCTGCCTCTCCACTGCCGTCAGAAGGAAACTTAGCCCAGCTCCTCCTTAAGCAGACAGCTAATCAGCTTCTGGCAAGTAGAACACAGCTCAGAAGGACTGACCTACTGGTTGCATATCAAGCAATCTGTGTAGGCTTTTTTTCTGAGGGAGCAGGCTGCTTTGGGCACTAGTTTAGAGGAAGATTGAGCGGGAAAGGTAAGAGCAGGACTCTGAGTTTTCTGGACTGAGTGTTGAGAGGCATGGCACTTGTGCCAGTATAACAGATCATCAGGACCTGAGATTCTTTGGAGTAAGTTTTCAACAAGCTCTTACTGTTCAAGCGTTCTCTCCTGTTGGGATTTATGTAGATAAGTTCTCCAGAATTGGGGTAAAGGACAATACGCCTGTGGTGCTGTTGGAAGTGCTGCACCCATCAGTTAAGAAATACTGTTTATTAACTGATGATTCACACTGACAATGTCACAGGAGACAGGAAGTAGTGAGATTAGAGTACTACCTCCTTCAGAACACTTGTGTGGCTGGAGGTGACAGTGGTTGAAGTAGATTGAGGAACAGGGAATTGCTGGTGCCGATGAATGAGAGTGTGCTGTCATCTCTGAGAAGCAGTATGGATGTCATCCTGCAGCTTTACTGAACCCTGAGGTGTGCTACGCTTTTTTTTTATTATAGCCTTGTTACTTAGTACTGACTTTATCCAGCAGCAAAGATGCCAGGTTCTACCATGTGAAGTCTTGTGTGATTGTCTGATCTCATTCACACTATCTATTTTTGTTGTATTGTCCCAGGGCTTAGTGGTGCTGTGTAGAAATAGTGTAAATTTTCATTTTGGAGTTAATAACTTTTCCTAAAAACAGAGGTCAAAGTGCTTGAACTTTAACAAAAGATGAAAGTCCTGAAGGTGCTTCCTGGTGGAGAGAGTATGTTGTTGATGTCCCCAAATTTGTTTCACAATGAAGTTGAAAGTGCCTTTGCCTCTTCTGTGATTTTGTGTCAATTTGAATTATCTTTATTAGTGCCTTTGTAGCAGAGAAGGCAGTGAAGTCTTTTCTGAAGAGTTTGGTTTTCAAAGCGTGAATATTGCTGGTTAAGCTACCTGCCAGCCAGAAACTCTGCTGCTCCTGTCTAGGACAGGAGCTGTGTGCCTGCAAGGCACTGTTGGAATAAGAGCAACTCAGATCAGAGGTTGTTTGTGCTGGTTTGAAATACAAGCTTCGAGAGAGAGCATGTGACTTGTTTTTATGAGCAAGAAGCATATAAGAACTTTTGTTACAAGCTGTTTGCAGAAAGTCAGACTTGAACTTCGAGCTTGGGCTGATAGAGATCAGGGAAATTGGCATGGTTTGACACTTGACAGATTCCCCAAACTGTCCTGTGTGGCCTCAGCTGATCAAAATAGATGGGGTGTCACTGGACTTTCTAGGATGGGGAGAGATCTTCCTCCCTTGCTTCATCAGCACAAGGGTGAGAGACCCAGAAGGAAGACAGCAGCCCTCAAAAGCAGGCAAAAAGACTTACTAATCTGGGAATGTAGTTACACAAGGGAGTCATCAAGTGTCCTGGTTCTGCACCTTACTCCTTTGCATACAGTTATGGACTGCCTTGTTAAGGTTTGGAGAAAGGGAAGATTAGAAAAGAGGGACTCAGGAATGGATGATTATTTCCCCTTCCTTTTTAAACTTTTCTTAGAGTGCATGTTGCAAAGTTAGGCTTTGCTGGGGGTTGTTGTCTCTCCCACACCCATGTGTGTCCATGTTCAGGAGCTGTACACTCTCTGCTAGTGCTCTTACTCTGTTTATATTGGCAGTTGTCAGAATTTCCTTTATAAGCAAGTGGAAATATGAGAAGAGCCATGAATTGCCATGTCCAGAATCACTCTGCTGGTAACACACACACACCCCCCCTCATTAAGTGCAGTTTGGTCCCCATTTCCTGCCAGAACCACTGCAGTTTCAAAATACTTTGCTATTTTAGTAGTTTGTAATCCAGACTTCAGTGCAATTTTTTTTTCTGCCTGAGAAAAGGCCCTTTGGTAAACAGGCCATTCTTAGTCACTGTTAGTCAGAATAGTCATTTAGAAGCCTTTTGTATCAAGAATTTTTAGGGCTCTTGCTCCAGTCTCTTCCAGGAGCTGGTCATTAGTCTGCTGGCACAAAAGAAGATAAAATCTGGAGAAAAAACATTGAAGAGAGGATAGACATGGAAGAAGAACTAGAGAATCTGGAAGAAGTTGCTGTGGGTGATCTGGTGGTTGATACTGTGTGTTACAGGATGGCCCCAAAATATACTGAGAGGTTTGGAGAAAAATGAAGCTACTGTGAGAGGAAGAGGTCAGACTGAGCTGTATGAGTTTTGCTGTGAGATGGGATGGATAGAGAGCTGGCAAGTGAAAGCAGCTGTTTGTGAAGACCTTTTGTTCCCTAGAGGGAAGTTTACTGCTTTGAAATTACAGTCTGTTGTTGCCCTTGTACTTGAACACTAGGAGCTTTTGTGTGATAGTCTCTGCTCTCTGTATCCTTCATGCTGTGTTGGTGTTTTATCTACCTTCCTGAGCATGGCTGCAGATTCCCCTTTCCAGATGAGGATGCAAAGGCAGAACAACCTGTGGTCAACAGGAGGTAATTTGAAAACATGATGGGTTTAGTTTTGTTTGGGAGCTGCTCTAGAAGAAAAAGACTTCTTTTTATGCACATCTTTAATTGGGTAATTTTGACATATATGGAGAGGTTTGATAATAATATTCACAAAAATGAGGTCTTCCCCCCAGTAGTGGTGCTTGTCGTGGTTTTGCTGTTGTGGTGCATGAAACAGGACCAGGGTTTGCCTGATGACCCAGTGTGGAAAGCTACTAAGTTCATCAGGCTGATGAAGGCTATTAGTTTCCTTTTTTGGTAGCTACCAGCCTCCTTTTAATGCAGCTGAGTTTAGGGGGCTGTGAGAAGCTGTTACTAACAATAAGCTGTCAGTAACAGGACGTTTTCCTACTGTGTACAAGGACTTTTATTGCTCAAACATCTTGATTTATTAGCTTCTAGCCTTGATGTGTATAAGCCCACTGAGACAGCAGCTCTACCACTGGGGAACATTGACCTGCCGGTGTGTTCTTGATGGTTTCGCTTCTGTTTGGTGAGTAGGAAGGTTTCTCTCAAATACCCTTTACTTTCTCGAATGTAGTGCTCTTTCTGAGCAGTGTAGTTCTGCTGGAGAACCACTTCCTGCCAGGACTGCATTGTTTGGAAAACAGGTGAAGAAGGGATGAATGCATCTCCATCACGAAGTGAAGGGCAAGTGGATAACAACTGTGCAGTTCTGTGGATTTCCATTTGGTGTTGCTCCATCCATGTAGATCTCTAGTGATTAACAGGCATGAATTACAAGGATTGTCTGTACTTCTTACCTGCCAACAGTGGCAGAGACCTTCTTGCACACTTTTAAAGTTTTGCCATCTCGCAAGGGCTTGCAAAAGTCCTAACATCCAGTTCTTCTTTGTGTTCCTCATACCAGTTGCCAAGAACAGGAATATGCCTTGTTTAGGAACAGAGTTTCCAGAAACATGTAGGAATGTGACCCTGGTATGAGAGATGACCATTTTCCCAGGGAATGCTCTGTCTCGTGTACTTTACTGCTGCGTGGCATTGAGGAAGATAGGAACTGGGAGAAAACACAGATGGAAGAGTAGCACAAATTGAACTTTATCTGCAGACACAGCACAGTGGCAGTAAGTGCCAGTGCTCAGAGAAGATACCAGGATCACACAGAAACACAGAGTATTAGAGGTTGGAAGGGACCTGAAAGATCATGTAGTCCAATCCCCTACCGGAGTAGATGTGCTAGTCATGTGCAGCACACTGGCAGACAAGACACATACTGCAAGGTGAATGTATCTAATGATGTAAAAGTGGTCCTAAAGAGACCACATCATGTGCAGCACCTGTTTTTTTATGGGAATGAACTGTCCTGAATTTTACATACTGAAAATTAAGGTAAAATAGACATGTGAAAATTTAGGATAGAATACTTGTTACAGGACAAAGATTTGGGCACTTCAAGCTTTGAGGTAAATCCTGTTAGTGCTATTTAGAAAAAAAAGTATGGCAGGACTATAAGGCAGAATTTGGCACAGGTATAAGAACATTAACTAGTTGTTTTATTTGGTGGAAATGAGAGTTTCATATGTGGAAGGTGGTCACGTTGCTGGAAAATTGGGATCTTGCACTATAAAAATAGATATAAAACTGGTGCATTCTTCCAGTGTCATATGAAAAGCTTCTTTATTCTTTCCCTTCCAAGGTAGCATCTAGGTTTTGAGGAAGGAGAATTCTTTAGAACTTAAGCTGACCTCTGCAGTGAATTGGTTAGCAAAACTGGGTGAAAACTGAATTGCAAATGGGAAGAGGGGTGTTCTCTGTGGAAGAAGTCAAGCCCAGGTCCCCTATGAGTCTTAGCATTGATTGTCATACTATTTCTCTCTACCAGGCTACAGAGGCCTGCTAAGTCATGCCAACTTGCTGTGTGATGTTTTGCTAGGCTGATCCTCACCTCCAGATTGTTTCAGAAGCTGATATCAATGAGATTTTGAGCGTAAAGGACTGGTTCAAGTCTGAAACTCATACTTGCCTTTTCCTTTCTTCTCCCTTTTTCACAGTCTTCTTTTTCACCTTCTGTATTTGCTGAGAGCGTAGCTTTGCTATATCCACATTTAGTCCATTTGGCCCTCTGAGTTCAGCAGTGGAGTTTGAAATAGAGTGACTTTACTGGTTTGCGAATCTTGCTGATGAACATAGTAGACAAGGTGCTTTAACTTACATCAGTGTTCGCTGAGTTAGCACTGTTGCTGGGACAGGGACTGAACTGGGTAAAATGGCTGGGTCCTTGTTATAATCTCACACAATTTTCCTTCCTGAGCATTTGGGTTCATGGGACATAAAAGCTTACTGCACTGTGCAGAAGCAGACAGCTTCTGCAGCTAGCTACAGATGGTGGACATTTTCCCTACCGTATGTTATCAAGCTGAAGCTTTTGTCTGCATCAGCATTGTTCTTGCATCTATTTTTTTTTTTCTAGTTGCAGTTCTTAGATCTTTTGAACTCCAGAAATTCCTGCTGTTCCTGTACCCAAGTCATCAACTGTTCAGAGTAATCCAGGATGTCTTTGGAGGATTTATGGCTAGCACCTTTGAACATAAGGCTGTATTTGAACAGGATGTGAGCAAAAGGAAGCAGTCAGAATGAGCAGGTGTTCTCTTACACCCAGTTTTGGCCACTCTTGAGAAATATCTCACACCAGAGAAACTATATTTAGCCAAGCCATATATGACATCGTATCTGTCCCCCACGTCCCCTCACCACAGCATTTCTTCTGCCAGGTCCATGATTTGGCCACTCTAATTTTAACTGAGTTTACCATCTTTTGTGGTATGTTAGCTCATGAGATCTACCCTACCGAACAGTCCCAATGTCTGTTTTGCCAGACCATTACTTCTTTGCTGAGAAGTTTCTGGGCAACTAGAAAATGCTGAAAGAGGAAGTGAGCAGAGATGGCACAGTTGTCTTTGATCGCAGCAAGACCAGAAATGAAGTTTAGGCTCCAGCTGTTTAGTGGAGGAAGCTTGCTCAGTACAGTGAAACACTAAAGGGTGAAATACAGCAAATTGCTATTCAAAATTTGGTCTAATATAAGAAGTCTTTTTTGGACTGCCTTTCTAATCCAATTATTCACAGCTGTTCATTGGGGAAGGACATCCAGGGACATCCAGGCCATTTTTAGAATGCAAAATGAGAATTTTTCTTTCATTGGCTCCATTGTGTGCCAGCTGGCCTGATTTGGAATGTCAGTAAATTGGTGATAGTTTTGGACAAGGAGGTGTGGGTCAACATGAGACATGGGGGTTAACAGGTAGCAACAGGACATGTGTTGTATGAGGAAGAGACAGAGGCGATGAAGCTAACATTTGGAGGTGCCAGGGGAGAATTAGTTTGTGCACAAGACAGCCAGGGAAAGCATGGCTTTTTTTCAGATTGGAGTCTTTAGGTTTTTTGTGAGAAAGCCTGAAAATTGCATTTCTCCAACAAACTTGTGATGACTCATCTGCATAGAGGGCACACTGTCTGCAAAGGGGTGACCTGGTGGGTAGTTGTCACCATAATTCCTGAAAAAGTTATTTCTATGGTCTCATGCACAGTGAGGAGTTTGTAAATTAAGCCGTGTCCTGTTTTGAAATGTTTTTAAGCCTTCCTGCTATTCCCATCCGTATGGATTTTCAGGATTGGTTAGAGGGATTGGCAGCCTTTTTGTCCCCATGACTGTTCTGGAGCTGCTTTGCTGGTCACTACTAGATCTCAATTAAGTCATCATATGATACGTTCTGGGCATACGGATTCCAGAGCATCCGGTTGCCACTAAGGAGTGAAATCTGAAGAACCACACTGGAAAGCTCAATAGCATTTAGGATAAAAAAAATTATGTTAGTTTTTTGTATTCCCTTTTTAGGAAGAAAAAGCACTTCAATTTACGTAACTGCTCATATCTACATAAAATTTTGAGCTGGTTCAAGGCAGGAAGACTCGAGAGTTCTGCCAATCCCCAAACAGGCAAAAAACATATGAGGTTAAAAATAAATCTTAAAACTTTTTATTGTGTTTTTTTTAACTCCTTGCAAGGCAGCCCCCCTCTTAACTCCAAAGCAATCAGATTGTTGTTTTTGTGCTCTCCATTCATATGAGAACAAGAGGTCACTGGATGACATTACTGCTTTGTAAATTTAGAACAAATAAAAGGAAATGCTACTTCACCTAGTGCGTCGTCATCCTGTGGAATTTGCTGTTCCAGGATGTTAGTCAAAGCTGTAGCTGGAATATAAAAAATAAGCTGGACCGTGGTCATTTCTAGCCACCTTTGCCGGCAGGGATACCCACACCTTGTGTTCCAGAGCATTGGCGTTCTGTGGCTGAAGCTGAGCAAGCACCCCAGGCTCCCTGGCTGGGAAGGGACAGCTTTTCAGTGGGAAGATTGCTGTGGCTTTTTTAATGAGATGTTAGCTTGATCACCAGTCTCATCTAGAGAGTTCAGTGTATGTAATAGCCTTTCTCCCTCTGTTAGTATCCTTCAACAGATGGATGTCTGGAGTTGCAATTACTGGCTCAAGTAGATGGAGATAAAAGTGGCAGGGTGAGTGGTTTTCTTTCCCTGTGAGTGAGAGCATGTTGCTGTTCATCTCCGTTCTGCCCTAACATGCCTGTTGCACACCAGCTTGCACAGGTACAAGACTGGTGACTGCCTGCAGCACAGGGAGCACAGGAGTGTCTTTGGCTCACAAGGTGCTCGTTTGCTATTGTGTGCCTGAGGCTGGATGAAAGCTGAGGACTGCTGAACCACTCTGAAGGAAGTGTCTCTATTAATACGTTTCTGGATTCCTAATTAACCTCATTAAAATGTTTAACTGTAACAGCATTGCATGTTAATCAGAAAACCAGGGTTGTATTGTTTCTTAATTTCCCCAAAGAATTGTTACACTGGTTACGTTAAAATCTTATCTGTCCTGCACAGTGAAGCCTGAATTGTCCCTCTTTGTCCTCCTTTAAATAGGACTGAGGTGTTAGGATTGTATTCTTTTATTTCCTGTCTCTGAGGATACCACTAAATCCCAATGCAAATATTGCTTAGAACTGCTTAACAGGCAACGCTCTTCATAAATTTCTCTTGCACAAAGTTGTATTTTATTTGTGGTTTTGTAGTTACACAACAGACCCCTTTATTCTTGTTCTGTGACTCTTGGTCTGAATGATTCAAATATGGACAATCTTCTGGATGTCTTTGTTTGTCCTCTTGTATTATAAACTTTAACTTTGTTCTTTGAACAGAGGATGTCCAGCACTGAATGTGGGGATTTTTATGATGATGCAGTAGGTGACTAAAGAAGGAATTACTGATTTTCCATATTGGACAGTCACTTCGGTGATCCAGGAAGTTATTAACCTCAGATATTATTCTTATCAAAGGATTGTCTGCATTTCTGTATCTTATGCCAATATTTTAGACTTTGTATTTTCCTAGGTGATTTCAAAATACTGTTATGTACTTTGCATTTACCTGGTTTATTTTTTAAAAAATAGAAGTAAGGAAAAGGACAGCACTGAATATGAAATGGGTCTTATGAAATGGGATCAGGAGGAAAATACATTAATTTTACCAACTGTTTAAAATTACTTTTCCACTTTACTTAAGAGCATGCCAGTGGCTTGTTGAGTGAACTGGCAATTCCTTGTGAAAACTGGCTGGTTTTAAAGTAAGGAAGGATGCCTGGATGCTTTCTCCTAGGATGTTTGGACTTTACATAGTACAACATGCTGTTTTATGTATGCAGCTATAGATGTCCTTGACTGTGCTACCAGACACAAAAAGTGGGGCCCTATGCTGTCTGAACAAATTATTTGAACTCGGTTTTACTTTCAGGGCAAAAAAAACTGTTACCTCTAAGCAGGACTTCAGAGATGCTGCTCATTCTTTTGTAACTTCACACCTATTTTTGTAGTAACATTTCATGCTGCTAGGTTTCTCTAGAGCAGCCATTCTTATACAGCAGTTTTTGATGGAAATGCAGTTAACCACCCACTCTTTCATTTTCCCAAGGGAAAAGAAAAATTCTTGTTAATTGCCTTCTTTGGGAATGAATTTGGAATTGTTTAAAGGAAAAGTCAGGAAAGAGGGAAGTTCTTCAAAGTTTTACTTTTAGAAAATTATAAATACTTATTTATGTTTGCTTACAGTTGATGAAGATCGGGTAATTTTGTCGAAGATAGAATGCTCCGTAACAAAATTGTGTTTCTAATAGGAATGACTTAATCCAAGCTTTCCAACATTTCGGTACTGGCCTAATTTAAGAAGTCAGTTTGATGGAGATCAGAACAGAGGTGTGCACAAAGAGACACCGTTAGGAAGATAACTACAGCATGGGGATGAATGACTTTAGTCTTAAGAAGAATAAATGTTGATTTATAGTCAGGTCTGGACAGCCCTGTGGACAGTGGGGAGCTTTTTTTTCTCTCTGCTGCCTCCATCTGACAAAAGGAAAGAGCATGTTGATGGTAGGCTACATGGAGACCTGTCTGCCTCTGCAGAGGGGAGCTTCAGCCACTATGTGTGTTTTCTGCTGGCCTGTTAGAACACTGAACTCTTTATTTAACACAGGGCAGTTCATGCATGGGAGTTAGCCCAGAGCAGGAACACACTGGAGACAGTATTTTTAGAGGAAGGTAAGCTCACTGCTGTCTCAGGCTACTAGTGGAACATTTGTTGGAGTATCTTTTATATGATCAGTGTATAACAAGCTTTCAGGAAACACAAGGGTTCAAAATGCAATGCTTTCTTTTGTAGATTGCTTATTTTATTTGATTTTTCGCCTCTGCCCGCTAAACAGATTTTTAGTATGATGTTGCAGAGTATGTAACTTAATTCATTAATAGCTAGAAACATGTATTATAGCACTAACAAGATTTTAATGTTGTCCGTTTTAAAAGTCATTAAGTACCTAAAACTTATGTAGGATCTGCACATGTAATATGTTAACTCCTATTGTTCTGTGCTTGACATGTGTTGTGCTGTTATTTGTATATGAGCAATTACTCTGCTTGGTATTGGGAATGACAGCTGAAATCTCTGTGGTTCTGTGCATTCATGGTGGAATTAAGTTACCTTTCAGTGGAAGAGAAACATAGTTGAGAGATGCAAATAGCTTATTGTGCAACCCATTGCCTCAGCAAACAGCTCCAGTGAACTGCGCTAGTGATGGTGTGTTCTCTTGCTGTCTCTCACAGACATGCCCAGAATGCACACTGTTAATTTTTCTCTCACTCTTCAGATTATCACTCCATGTCGGAAGCTCATCCTTTGTGCTGATAACCGAAAAGAGATGGAAGATTGGATTGCAGCACTGAGGACTGTACAAAACCGTGAACATTTTGAGGTAATAGGAACGTGTATTCCTTTGCACTCTGTGCCTCGTCTCCTAAGCCACAGTTCGTTTCGATATTGAAGTCAGTGTCAGAAGTTCTTTTTATTGACTAATGGGTATAGTGTTGGACCTTCTGTAAAATCTATCCCAAATACCCTGGAGCGATTCCTGTCTCTGATACTTGTCTCTTGCTGTCTTATCGCTTATGCTGGCACAAGCATTCCTCTGCCACTCAATAAACCAGACTGATCTTGCTGAAAACTTAATCCAGTAAAAAAATAAGGAAGAGAAGAATCAGGTCTTCAGCAGATAAATTCTTCAGTTCATTTCCCTATATACACTTGTAGTGATACAAGAATGGGAGGTAGAACAGGAGCAAGAATGAAGTTGTAGCATCTTCAAGTCTCTTTTGGCTTTAAAGACCTTCTTGAGTTACAGGTAGTATATAAACTGCATCTGGCTTACTCTTCCCTTGTTGTTCTGTTTCTGCCTTTCCTGACTGCTATGTGCAAGTCTTTGTTTTAAGGGACAAAAAAAAGTCTTGGTAGTTCAAACTCTGCTGTAATACATTTATTTTATTAGTCTACCCAGTACAGCATGGACCATTTCTCAGGGATGCATAACTGGTACGCCTGCTCACATGCTCGGCCCACCTACTGCAATGTGTGTCGTGAGGCATTGTCTGGAGTCACATCACACGGGCTGTCATGTGAAGGTGAGCTTGCTGTCTTGTCTTCTGTTCTGGGAGCAACTTTATAGCTCAGTGCCGTGTTCTGCAGATCATTTAAGAGGAATCTTTTGAACAGTCTACAAAGAGATGCAGAAAAGCGCTGCAAAATAAACTTGAGAGAGCTATAGGCTGTATGTGAGACCAGAAGTTTTTTCTGGATCTGATACTAAAACCCTTCACTGCTAAATCCCTTAGGCTTCACAGAGAGTTTTCCTGCAGAAGTCAAGATAAGGATCTTGGCATTTTGTAAAGTGGTAATAGATGTGGCAATGGTTTTAGGTTGTTTTTAGTGTTGAACCTGATAGTGTTAAAGCTGACTTTTTTCTTTTTTTTTCCCCTCTGTATACCCAATTACTGCCATCCTCTAATAAAATCAAGCCTCTGAAGTGAACAGTGATATACTTCTGAGATATCAGATACAGTGTTAATGAGATTGTTCATAAGAACAATCATATTTTAAGAGCATCTTTATTAAGTGTTTGAATATCAGAAGGTTATTTCTTTTTTTAGCTTTGGCATAGCAGACAGGCCTGGATGCACACAACTCATATTTGTAGTGTGAATAAGACTACACCCACACTGTAAAAAGATTCAGGAGTGTATGAGTATGTAAATCATGGCAATTTCAACAAGGCGATAGCTAAGCTTTGTGCAAGGAACTAGTACAAATGACAAGGCAAAAATTAATAGCTCATCTTAGTATACTAGGAGGTGAAAATTTTGTTGGTGTTAATAAGGGTAGTGTATGCCTGCGCTTTCTTCTGGAGCCGAGAACAGTCGCTCGTGAAAGCTTTTGCACTGCCACGTTGGACATTGTAAAGCAAGGTGAATATTCTTCTCTTCCTCTCTAGTGTGCAAATTTAAAGCCCACAAGCGGTGTGCTGTGCGGGCAACCAATAACTGCAAGTGGACAACTCTGGCCTCTATCGGGAAGGATATCATTGAGGATGAAGATGGGGTAGGTGTTAATCTTCACTCTTCTAGACTTGTCTTGATGTGGAAGCACTGGTATGTGCTCTATAGTTTTCTTCACTGTACAAAGAGCAGATTCTGCCTTTGTCTGTTAGGAATGCAGGAGAGACCTTTAATGTCAGAGCATAAGATTCTGTGTGAAGAGTCCAGCCAGAATAACAAGGATCCTTAATAGGATGAGACTTCCGGTATGGACTGGAGGAGTGGAGGCTAAATAATAGAAGGCATGGGGAACCTGGTCTGAGTTTTGGCAAAAAAAAGATAAGTGAGTGGCTGGAACAGTACCTTAGCATATGGCCTGCATGGTGCAAGTCAGTGTTGCCTGGGGTGAGTCACCAAGTCTCTGTGTTTGAGCACAATGTAAAATGCCAAAAGAGGTGTTCTCTGGAAATGGCCTTTGCTGTCCTTAAACAGTGCATATTCAGATTGCCTCTCTGTATGTCTCACTGCCACAGTGCTTCCTGCACCCTTGAGTTGTGCTCTGCAAAGTCTGTAATGCTTCTCACCCTCTGTACCACTTGCAGATCTCAATGCCGCATCAGTGGTTGGAAGGAAACCTACCTGTGAGTGCCAAATGCACTGTGTGTGATAAGACCTGTGGCAGTGTCCTACGTCTGCAAGACTGGCGCTGCCTTTGGTGCAAAGCCATGGTGAGTTGAATAAACGTAATTTCAATAAAGGATAGTCTTTGATCAGCTATTCATTTGTGTTCTTTTAATGACTTTCACTTAGAATGAAATCTCTTAACTCTGCTGTCAATATTTACCATAAAGGACTTTATTGTTCTTTCCTCAGATGATAAACAGCCTGCAAGAGATAGAAATTTGAATGTGTTCTGACAAGTGTCACTGTGGTGCATAGAAGTAAGACTATGAATAAGTATCTGGCTTCTCTGCAAGCTCATTCTCTTTTGATCTTGAGCTTTCATAGAAGAGTCTAATTGCAATGAATGTGAATCAATACCTTAGGCAGGGAACATGCTGGGTTTTAAAGAGGTATCATTTGTTGTTTCCAGAAGTTGAAAAGGTACAACAACAAAAAAGACAACAAAGAATACTGAAGTATTTTAATAACAGCGATTTCCTTTCCTATTGCAATAGGTTTCTTTAGCCTAACCACTGCATTGGTGCAGATCTTGCTGTATTTCCAGTTGTCTATAATGTTAATAAGAAAAGTATGACAAAATATGTGTTTACAGTGTGGGGGTTGAGGGCTCAAACCCCAAGCAGCTCCTTTGTCTTGCCATCTTTGTGCACCAGAAGTCACTGAAGTGCTCAGCTCTACCTTTTATTTCCTTTTTGGGTGGCTCCATGAATCTTCTCCTACCTCTCAGTTAACTCTTGTCTTTGAGTTCTGTATTTTACTTTCTCATTTTCTTGATTTCCCTACTTTTTCTTCTGTTGCTACTTGTCATCTCTCAACTGAGGCTAGGGTTTTGAAGGCAGAATGCCTGAAAGCTCTTAATGCCATGGAATGTGTTGCCTGGGTCTGTCAGCACTCAAAATACATATTAGTGGAAAGAGAAGAAATAGTAGAATACTCTTAATTAGATAATTCTTAAAATAACTTTATCTATTGGCATTTCCCTGCATTCACCCTTCCCTGCCCCCTTCCTTTCTTACTCTTCCTTTACAGCCTCTTTTTTGGTAGCTTTATGAGTTGTACCACATCACCCATAAGAGTCTAAATAAATGATTTATGGTTTTTTGGTGGTGTTTTCAGGTACACACAACATGTAAAGAGTTATTGCCGAGCAAGTGCCCGCTTGGGCTGTGCAAAGTATCTGTTATTCCTCCTACTGCTCTTAACAGCATTGATTCAGATGGTAAGTAACACTAGTAACGCTAGTATGTAGAGCCTTCTTTCTCTTCCACTTAATTAATGGTCCCTTCAGCTAAAAATGTTAGGTGCCAGGCTGTGGCAACTTAGATATCTGATTTTGCTGTTGGTGAAATTCCAAACTGGAAGGCATTGTTCAAATATGGCAGCAAACTGCTCTGCTTTTGCATTCAGTTTATTACCCTGTACTGTCAGTGTTTGCTGAGCCGCAGCTGTTAAAATTTATTGAGAACAACTACATTGCAGAAGCAGTTGGAGAAGGTTGGGGAAGCTGAAAATTTTGGCATACTGCTAGGAGATAAGTGTGACATTTGGGAGCATGAAGTGAGGTTCATGTGCGCATTTGGCATTTGCCCACTGAGTGCCGTATGCACAAAGAAGGTATTAACTTCATAGCTGTGCTGGGGTGTGGAATGTTGGGGTTTTTTCTCATTCCATATCCATGGGCAGCTTCCCATTTCTTGGCTTTTCCTTCTCTCTTCCCTTTTCCCTAACAGGTTTCTGGAAAGCTACTTGCCCCCCTTCTTGCACAAGCCCTTTGTTGGTTTTTGTCAACTCAAAAAGTGGAGACAACCAAGGAGTAAAATTTCTGCGAAGATTCAAACAGCTGCTGAATCCAGCCCAGGTCTTTGATCTCATGAACGGAGGACCTCACCTTGGGTAAGCAGATACTCTGTGGAAGCACACATTTCTTGTAAATACCTGAAAAGTACAAGTGATTTATTTGACTATAAGGTCATTGTCAAATACAAAGGATGTATTCCTCAGAGAAGGCTGAATACATAGGAAGTTTGGAGGGGTTTTCCCCATTCTGTGTTTAGTGTTATTGATTAGCTAAACCCCAAAATGTTGAAAAATGTTGTTATTTCCATTCATCAGCAACGTCAGGACAGCTTGAGGGGCTTGGGGGGAATTCCAGAAACACTCCTCTGAAAGAACACCAAGCATGAATGCAGTAGAAAACCTGTCAGGAAACAGGCTTGCAGTGGGCATCCTGATTTAGTGTTAAATTGCATTAACAGAGAAATGTCATAGGTAGCAAAGAATTAATGTAAAAATGAGATCTATACAGAAAGAACTTACTTGGGAAACATGTGAAACTTCCATTCCTTAAGGATTTTATGGTGATACTGGGAAAATATCACTTACGAGTGCTTTTGGTAAAGCTTGCTGTACCATGGGATGTAAATGACATTTTATGCTTGTTTAGTAGATTACAATATGTGTGGTTAAAAACCAAAGAGGGCACTGTGGAATAAATTCCTTTGGTGTATTTCTGCAACTCTTTTTTTAAAAACAAATGTTTGGTCTCTAGTTTCTCCCCTTCCAAGTGTTTCTCTGTTGCTTCATATTTTAGTGACTTGTGGTGAGTTGGTGCTTCTTAGAGTAAGAGCCAACACAAGGTGAATTTCCTTCATATTTCTCTAAATGTGACTCAGTTCTGTGACTAAGACTTGTAGATGCAGGGTGCTAAACCTGGGAATGTCCATTCCTGGGTGAGTGGCCACTAGGTTCTGCTCTCTGGAGAACTATTTTAATTTCTTGCCATAGTACATTGCGAAACTCTGGCCTTTAAAACTGCAGCACGCCGTCCAGAGGATGTGTTTGCTTGATAAATAATTTATAGAAAACTTCTAAAATTACATATTTTTCTCTTTCTCCTTCCTGTTAAACAGGAGGGGGGGAGGGATGGAATCAATTATTTTCTCATGCTGTGGTGCACATTTCTCAAACAGCTGTTCCTGTGTGTTTTCTGAGGAAGGAAATGATGCTCCGGGGTGAAGGCTACTTCTCAAAAATTTAAATATCCCCAGCTAGTGGCAACCAAACTGTACTGTAGAACATTGCCATTTCCGATAGCTATTTTGTAAGTGTCACCAATACTGGAATATATTATTGTTTTTATGTACTACAGCAAGTCCTGCTTACGTAAGAAAAATAAATACATACATAAATAAATAAATAAATAAATAAATGTGTGTATATATATATATGTATATATATATACAAGACTAAAATAAAAGCAGGCAGTAGTTCTGGAAGGTGTTCAGTAAGAAGTGAAGTTTCAAACAGATTGAGATGATGATTTTAGTAGTCAGGAAAGGATGCCTGAAGAAATTCACATGTCCTGCTGGTGAGTTGTCCACCTGCCTGCAAGACTGCCAAGACATCAGAGTGTTAATTTATGTTGCTTTCCCAGACGGTCTAAAGCTTACGAAGCTTTATATCATCTTACTGGTGTCTGCTTACTAAATGACTGCATGCAGTCCCACTCTCCAGACTTCGCTTTAATTGGTGTGGCTTTGAGTGCAAAGGCAGTGACATCAGGGCACTCCACACAGAGAGAAATAATTATTGTTAGGCTGAACACAGCGTATCTGGAAAAAGGAATTAATTCAACAGATAGTCAACTATCACATGCTTCTTTCCTCTTCTATTCAGACAAAAGTGTCCTGCTCTAGCAGAGGAGTATGTCTGGCACATACTTCTCTAGTGAAAGGCCATTGTGTATTACTCAGCTGTATTTGTAATTCCTTATTTATAATCATATTCCTTCATTTGTAATATGACAGCAGCCAGTATTTGATGTGAAATCAGAGCCTACATTAAGCAAATCTACTATGTATATTACTTAGATTGGAATTGTCTATCAGTTCTTTCTGTAACAGGCGATTGCTCTTTCCTCTTGCTTCTTTCTTTCTGTTCTCCAGTTTACGCTTATTCCAGAAATTTGATACTTTCCGGATTTTGGTTTGCGGTGGGGATGGAAGTGTTGGCTGGGTTCTCTCCGAAATCGATAGCCTCAATCTTCACAAGCAGGTACCTGCCCAAAGAGCTTGGTTGGGAGAAAGGATGAATCAGTAACATCAGCAGCATGGATTGAAGAGGACTTTCTTTGGTGATACAGATGTAGTTTGCCCCAGGACTGAAGCCACCTCATCAGTGTTCTTGCAGTACTTTTCTGCAAGAAGCAGTGGTGGACTAATTAATCATTCTTTTCTCCAGAGTTTTTCCAGAATTTCCTCTGATAAGATCTAGGTTTTGGATAGGGTCTGGGTTACTGCTGCTCCAATGCATCAGAGACTTTATCTCAGAAAGGACTACGATGAGAAAACTGAAAGTTCCACCAGGGTTATCTTAACCATCTATTCCTTTTGATTCGTGTGGTGTAGTTTCTGAGTCTTGGGATCAACAGAAGCTTCACTGGAGTAGACTTATCATAGTGGGCTTGCTTAGTTTCCATTTTATCTTGGCCATATCGATGCTAGTTTGACAGAAGAAGCAATAGCGCCACCTGATGGTTAAATAAATACCTCTGTAGAGGAAGTTACTTGCAGTGAGGTGCCGCTCCAGATACAATAGCTGTAACACACTCCTCTCTCAATTAGCAGTTTGAAAGTGAAGATTTTTCCTTACTTGCATGCACTTTTGGCTATTCTCCCCATCCAAATACTTTATCCTCACCCTAGGACTAGCTGATTTTCAGTGACCATGCAAGGAATCAATCATGTTACTTGTGGTTGTTTGTGACTTGTATTTTCCTACTTGAATTTCAGTTTTGGTTTCCTTTTCTCTAATACAGTGCCAGCTGGGAGTGCTGCCCTTGGGAACAGGGAATGACCTTGCCCGTGTGTTAGGCTGGGGTTCTGCTTGTGATGATGATACCCAGCTTCCCCAGATCCTGGAGAAGCTGGAGAGAGCCAGTACAAAGATGCTGGACAGGTGAGTAACCATCAGTAACATCTTCTCCTACTCAAGCATTGTGTGAAAATACCTTTTCAGGACAGCTGGGCAGTTCTTGATTCTGCCCAGCAGCTGCACTTTGATAATCCTCTGTGAATCGTTAGTAACGATGTACAGCCTGGCTTTCTATGTCACCGCTGAAGAATAGTAATGACTGGAATTGCCTTGTCTTCTATTGTGTTCCAAAGTTCTTGTCAGTTGAATTTGTCAGCTCTACAGTCATGACGTTTTTTAAAAAAAAGATCATTCTTTTCTTGGTAAATTTGAACAAATTTATCTTGAATTTGGCTTTGAACAGAAAGTGGAATGTCGATGCACATCTTTACCTCCAGTATTGATATGCCTGTGTATCTTTGTGCATATTCATATAGTCCTCATCCTTAGAGTTCCCTCTTGCCCATGAGATTTCAGTAGAGAGGGATAAAGTACAGGGAAATTCCTTGTGCTGTAGGATGCTTGTTCATAGTGTCATCCTTTCCTCTTCTCTGAGTTCAGCCCCTCTCTAGTTCTGTGGCTTCTTTTCATCAGTCATGCCCCTGCCCATGTGCAATTTGTTCTGCTTTGAGATCCTAACCTGTACAACCTCTGGATAAAGAAGGAAAGCATCTGTCTTGTAGTGACAAGTATGATACTCCTTTTCAACAGGTGGAGCATCATGGTATATGAAACGAAACTCCCTCGCCAAGCTTCCACTTCCACAGTCACCGCAGATTTCAGTGAAGATTCTGAGGTACCTCTTAAGATGCAGAGGACAGGGGACTGGGAGCAACAGCCTGAGAACAGATAAGATAGGAGGCAGTGGTTGAGCTCAAGTGGAGAAGGCCTGAGCCATGACTTGAGTATAGCAGGAGCTACAGAGATCTAGGGGCTTTAAATCAGTGAAGTATTCGCTTATCAGAGTCAGCAACCCTAATGAGGGATCAGAAGAAGATGCTATGGAATGACCCAAACAGGAAACAACTGACTTTTATTTGCTGTCATGACACGAAATTGTTGAAATTATGAAAGGCTGCATAGCAGTCATAAAAAACAGGTTTGGATCTACAGCTGACCACAGACTTCAAGAACCATGCTGCTGCTGATTTCTAGGTTCAGAACTAGTTGCTTCATCAGATTCAGGCAGTGAGTAACTGAACCTTGGACCACAGTACTTTCCCAAGGCAAAAAGAACCTATAGACTAAGAGTTACTCTCTGGGCAGACAGGGTTGCACAGCATATGTCATAATGTTTGGAAGCAGCACCACAGTGGCTCGTTTCTGTCACCAGGTGCAGAAGATTCTCTTCTATGAAGACTCTGTGGCTGCTCATTTGTCCAAAATTTTGACTTCTGACCAACATTCAGTGGTCATCTCCTCAGCCAAGTGAGTAATTAAAGGCCAACTACTGTAAATGAAACTTGCAGTTTGAGAATCTTAAGACAATCCTTGCATGACTTTGTTTTCACTATCTTCTTTCTTTAGGGTGCTTTGTGAGACAGTGAAGGATTTTGTTGCTCGAGTAGGGAAAGCCTATGAAAAGGCAACAGAAAGCTCAGAGGAATCAGAGGTCATGGCCAGAAAGGTAAAACTGGGACAAAATGTTTGGGTTTCTACTTCTGAAGTGTCAGACTGCTCTGTTTTCAGAGAACTAGGATAGCAGAAGTTCAGCAAGGACTAAAATAAAAAGCTGTCCAATCTACTGTTCTACTCAAATGTGCTTCTTTGCCTTGTAGTGCTCTGTCCTGAAGGAGAAGCTGGATTCATTGCTGAAGACACTGAATGATGAATCTCAAGCATCTTCATCTCTGCCAAACCCTCCTCCTACCATTGCAGAAGAAACAGAAGATGGTGATGGGTCAGGCAGTGCTTGTGATTCTTCCAGCGACCGATCGGTTGGCTCATCGTGTACTGCACGGCCCCAGATATTCCGTCCTCGAGAACAGCTCATGTTGAGAGCCAACAGCTTGAAAAAAGCCATACGGCAGATAATAGAGCATGCAGAAAAAGGTAACCTGTGAGGGGTCCTGCTTGTAACTTCTTACAGTTTCATGAGCAGCATACTTTCTCCTTATTGCAGAGAGAAGTAGGCTTCTTTATTAACAGCTGCTTCCCTGAGCTAGAGGATTCATTCAGTAAGACTGGCTATTTAGTTGGGATATCATCTCTGCCAAGCCCACCTGTTTGAAACATTACTTGGTTAAATGAGCTTGAAGTTGAAGGTGTAGTTTCTCCCATAGGGCTGGTTTAGGAAGCTGCTACCCTCCCACACTCTGTTCATTTGCATTTCCTGTCTGTTCCCACCCATACCACAGCTGTGTCAGCTCAACAGCTTGTGTGGCCTTGCTGTTAAACAGATCTGAAAATACTTGGGAAGAAAGTATTTTGAGTATGTGAACTTGAATTGTCTTAGAAATCTTTTTATAGTGGAGACTAGCAAAACAGTGCAGTGGTAGAACTGCCACAGAGGGCAAAAAAACTTACACTGACTTTGTGGCTGGGAAGATGTACTGATAGTGCACCTTTACACAAATCAGTTCTGTTCTGATGTTAACTTCCTAGGTAGGTGACCCTCTTCTCCACATCTTGACCCTTCTCTCTTTCCAGCTGCTCACATCTATAGCTCAGAGTTTCACTTCCTTCAAAAGGTGTCAGTCTCACAGATGTTAGTCATAAGCTCAGTGGTTTAACTTAGACCAAAAGAGGTACTTAAAAGCTTATTGCTGTAGATAAAAGCATTGAAAATTGCAGATGGCACATCCATTCTCATCTAAATGTGCACTGTGAACAACCAGGTAGTAAGTTATAGATCATTGCACTGTTACTTGGATTTCCAGCACTCCAGTGTTGTATGCAACCTATCCTGAAGGTACCATTGTAAGTGGATGGAAGCTGAGCAGATGGCCTGCTTCTGGTGAAGTAGTGGTCTTGTCTTCTCTGCCACTCCACTTTGCTGCTTCTTACCCTATCCCATTTTGATGTTTTTTGGAGTTCTTTTGGAGCCCAACCAATTTGCTTAATCCAGTGAGATGAGTTTCTATTTCTGCTGGGCCTGTGGGTTGGATTACCTTGTAGGTAGTTTTCATGAACTCCAGAGTCAACACAAGGAAGGGGATGAGACTGAAAGAAGGGGACTCAGCCCCAGGCAGAGGCAGTGAACCGGTGGATAAGCTGAAGGCTGTTCACAGGGCTGTGCTCTGGGAGGGGTTGCTGGGGAGTGAGACCTGGCCATTACATGCAAAGGAAATTTTGACTTCTTTAGGCAGTGCAATTCATTCATACCAGCTATTTGGGATACCACAGCTACATTTCAAATGTAGTTGTTCAATTTTTCCAAACTGTTTTTCTTCCAAAGTGTGTGATCTGATTCTTTCCTTTGTATTGTTCTTACCAACTGTTTTCTTCCTTCTAAGTGTTAAGTGTCCAAGTGCCTTTTTCAGTGGCTTCTCCTGTTGCCCCAGTGTGGATTAAGCACACAAAAAATCAATTAAACTCAGCATTTACTGTCCATCTGATTAGAATTTCTGGTAACATCCAAATGCAAATAAATGGAAGCACATCACCTGTAGCACAGTTTATAACTCAGGAAGCCTGATTACCTGTGGTGGACACATTTCTTTTTAGAGTTTCAATGCTAAAAAGCTCAACAAAGGAAAAAAGGCTAAGCCAGCTGAGCTCCAAAAACGGTGGAGCAGAGCTTAGTTGCGACAAGTGATGCAGCAAAGTTTTTTGTTACCTTTGTTCTTTCCTTTAAGGAATCAGGGCCTTTAGAGTCCCATCCCATTTTTTTTTTTACATCAGTGGGAGGGAGGTGTTCTTCTCTAGAAGATCTGTGAGACACTCACCCATCTTCTCTCTTTTTACAGCTGTAGATGAACAGAATGCCCAGACCCAGGAGCAAGAAGGCTTCCTTCTTAGTCTCTCAGCCTCTGAAGAGGGCAAGGAGCTGAGGAATGAGGATAAAATCTCCCTACAGTCTTCACACAGCAGCAGCTATGGAGTGTCCAAAGGGAGGAGTCAGCGAAAAGGTACTGCCCCAGGACTATCACCATGCAGATCTTGGTGTGTGAATCATAGTTCTGTTAGTTGTGAAGAAGGTATAACGTATACCTTCCAAGTTACGTTTTTCTCTAAGCTTTGAATGATTACTCTTGAGATGACAGGCCTTTTTTTCTATGCTCTAGCATATACATTATGCAAACCACTTCTTGCTACATCTCTCTCTGATGGCTGCTTCTTCATCTTAGCATTTGGATCTTAGTATTCAGAACTTTTCTTGCACATTAGCCTGTAATCTGCGTTCTGATGGCTTTCAGTGCTTGGACAGGGATGATTTTGAGATTTTTCTTGTCATCCACTTGATGACATTTTCCTCTAAATCCCTGCCGTCTTTTGCAGATGGCAGAAAATGGAATGCAGTGTAATAACTACGTTATGTGAGTCATTTGTTAGAGGTCTCTGATCGCTGCACATTTATTTGGAACTTATTGAAGTACTGTTTGGGAGCCAAAAACCATCTCTGTTGTGCTGCTGGCCGTAGCTTTTTCTCATCTCCGTTTCTTATATTTGCACGTAGCATTTTGGTCTGTGAGGTTTTCCAACTACACATATGCCACATCTCTCTCACCTAGTGACTGGTTCTGTGACCTCTTACGGTGACTAGAGTGTTTTGCTGTCGAGTGATTCCTGACCCAGTCTTGCTGCTTGAACTGAGGTGCTATGTGCTGATCTGAATCACACCATTATGTTTGTCAGTAGCCATGTTTGTGTTGCATTTTACAGCTTCCAAGTCTCCTTGTGAAAGGCTAATAAACAAAGGAAGTTTGTCACCAGGCAGTTCTGCATCTCTTCCTCCCCAGACAGGAAACCGAGACAACTTGCCGATGCTGAACACAAAAATCCTCTACCCAAGTAAGTGTAACACCCGCAACTTCCCACTGAGGCAGCCAACTAGACTACAGGTGACAGCAAAGCAGGCTGCAGTCTCCACATGAAAACATTAAATTGTACTGCCTGGTGTCACTCTGTGGAGGGTCTTGTTGGAGAGAAATCTATTTGTGCATAACTTTCAATTAGGGCTGAAGAGTGGAGACTTAGATGGAGCTCTAATAGTTTCCAGTTTGTAGCCAACACTTAGACATAGATTTGTGTTAACACTGTGACAGTGACAGAATTTAGATGCCAATTACAAGGAGATACTGAGCTCAAAGTAACCTTGAGAAGGCTGATAGGATGCTCCAGAGAGAAGTTTCTGGAAAATAGCATCCGTAAACTGGGAGAGCAGTCACTTTATGTGAAGGCTGAAGTCACTGGAGGTGTTCAGATTCAGCAGAATTCCAATATACATATCTTGTGTAGCAGTTTCTCCCTATCACCATAGTGCTGTCTTTCCACCTTTGCCCCCTAATCGTTTGTTTAAATTCTTTCTTCTGAAAGCAGGTAATCTCCCTCTCTCTGAGAAAGCTGCTATTTATGGCCTCACCAGTTAATAATTTAAGAAACAGGACTCAGTAACGTGGAGAACAGTTTCTTACTGCTCTTCTCATTGAGGCAATAATGTTGCATGCCTCACCCTGGAACTAAAAAGCTTCTGCAGTGAAGACAAGTTTACTTCTGAATTCTAGGTGTCTGTGCTGCTGGCCTTAGGTGATACCCTGTCAGTCAAAAACCCTGTAGGCAGCCCTAGGAACTCTTCTCTTTATTGAGAGAGCTGAGTCTTCTAGACTGGACAAAAGCAGCACTATTGCTGTTTTATTTCCACAGTGAATAACAAGAGTTAATATATTGTGCCCTCTTGTCTTGATCTGAGATTGAAATTACCTGTTTTCTGCTTACTGTTAATCACATTCTTTCTTCCCCATGGTCAACATTCCTACAGATATCCGTGCTGGCATGTCTGGTTCTTTGCCTGGGAGCTCTGTCATCAGCCGATTGTTGATCCATGCTGATCCCTTTAACTCCGAGCCTGAAAACCTGTGAGTATGCCCAGGAGGCTGAAGGGAGGAGGGAGCGGACATTTCCAAATGGACTTCAGCAGATCAGAAGAGTAGTTTGTAGAACTTTATAATGGACCCAGAGTAATGTTAATGAACTCATAACTGGGTACCAGTGAGGATCATCATATGTACTTATATCTGCAGTGACACATCTAACTTATGGTAGAAGATTTTTAGGTGAGAATGAAATCTAGATCAGTCTTGCCCATAGACTTGAGGAGTACTCTGGCTTCCAGTTATAGACAGTGACAGTGGAGAGATCACTACTGTTACAGCATAGAGAGCCAAGAAAGGTCATGGACAGACAACAACAGGAAAGGCATTTGGAAATCTGACATGAAGACTTTCTCATGCTGTTTCTGCTAAGCTGTTTAATAGTAAAAATCTAATGGTAGACTTTTAATGTCTTTTTGATGAAGCTGAGTGCCCCTGAGTAGCTGACACTGTGGAGCTCGTCAGTTTCTTTGCCCCTGTGTGCTTATACATACTTACATGATTGCTACATACATAGCAGTCAGCATTGCTAGTGTTTTGTGCAACAGATGATGAGCATCATACCTCTTTGTAAATGAAGTGTAGACTTTGAGTCTGTTTCTGTGGCAAGGAGAGAGTTCCTCTGCAAATATTGTGGCTGTAAAGTCTTGCAGACAGAGACTGCAGACCCAGTAACTACTTCCTGGTATTCATGTGGGCTTCAAGCAGTGCCCAGCAGTGCTTATCAGAGCACACTGGTGTGCAGCCTTCGTTTTCTTTGCCTTTTTGTCAAGAAAATGACGAAGTAGCCACAGGGAGCATTTTATATATAACAAGTGGTATGTAGACTTTTAAAATGGGAATTCTATTCTTTTGTTTCCCAGTGAATGTTATACAGAGAAGTGTGTCATGAATAATTACTTTGGAATTGGACTCGATGCAAAAATTTCTTTGGACTTCAACAATAAACGTGATGAGCACCCTGAAAAATGCAGGTGGGTTTGGCTTTGGGTACCGCCAGAAGTGACTGAAACTGCTTTATGTTTCTGTACAGTTTTGAAGCTGGTTGTGAACAAGTGCACCAAATAGGTGTATTGTCCATACTGTCTGCATAGTCCTTCAAGTTTTGAAATCATGATGGAGATGGTAAATTACTGATTTATTATTGATTCATTGTACTGCTGTGGCTGGTAGAACATCTTTGAGTAGCTATGTCTGTGTGGGTTTTATGCATTATTTCTATTTACTTCATGATCTCACTCACAGATTGTTCTCCTAGGCTTGCTGTTTAGCTATGAGAGAAGCTCAACTCTAAATACTACAGAGGCTGATTTCAGCCATGATCCTAATTTAGTACAAACCATAGGTTTTGGCCTTTTGAATACCTGGGCAACTACAGAATGCTTTGTGTAGCTTGAGACTGGTACATTTGCTGTACTTGAGCAACATTATAACACTGTTGATGTCCTGGTGTATGGGATTGATGAATTCTGTGTCAGGGAAATCTGGCAGTGTGTTATTCATTTAAAAGGAAGTATTTTCCTAGCACAAGCAATGACTCTTTTTGATTGCTTGGCCCTTTTGGAAGCAAAACAGCTTTGTGTTTCAGGATGTAGGAGGTACCATTTCAATGTGGGGTATGTTTTTTCCCTTCTAAGTGAAAAGGTAAATGCCAATGTTAACTTTTTCTCTTTTGATTTTCTCCCTTAGAAGTCGTACTAAAAACATGATGTGGTATGGAGTGTTGGGGACAAAGGAGCTGCTGCACAGAACATATAAAAACCTGGAGCAGAAAGTCTTACTGGAGGTGAGGAATTTGCCAACCCTTCTGTCCCTGAAACTGGGAGATCTGATTGCATTTCCTTTAGATGCTTTACCTTTGGTGTGGTAAATGTACTTGGTAACATGAGAGCTTTTCCCTTGCCTGCAATTACACTGTATCTCGTCCTGAGTTAGCTAAAAGTGGCTCTTCTTGTTCATGCTGATGGAAAGCATTAGCTGACCCCAACTCGGTATTCAGCATAGATAACACGCTTACATTATATGTGGGATCTCTTGTGAACGCTTCATTTTAGTTTGTGAATTCAATGGAAAGCTCTTAATTTAACTAAGCTATAATGTTCATCAAACTGGAAAAGAAGCATTCTTGTGTGGGTCAGATAGCTTGCAGGAGGGAGACTTCTATCACGGCAGACTATGTAGGTGCTTCAGAATTTTTATTTCCCTTTCTGGAGGAATAAACCAAGAGGCTTTACCAAGCCTCTCAGGTGTTCTTTGTTGTTCTTTGGGGAAAAGAAGCAGCAGGAACCCTCTAAAACCACCCTCTGCCAAAGGAGCAGTGTTTTCTAAGACACAAATAGATATATGCAACTCCATTAGGTCAAGAAGAAACTAGAAATTTGAATTAATTACTAAGCTGTGCGGGCTGTTTTCCGTTCTTAGAGGGAATACTGGGGCAGGAGGGGCTTTCTCCTGTGCTGAGAGTAATGTTGCCTTCCTTCCTGTGCAGTGTGATGGCAGGCCAATCCCCTTGCCCAGTCTCCAGGGAATTGCTGTACTTAACATTCCCAGCTATGCAGGAGGCACCAACTTTTGGGGAGGAACAAAAGAAGATGATGTGAGTATCTCTAAGGCAATCCAGGAAATGTTTTTCACTTGCTACTGCTTTTGAAGCCCTAGCCACAGAGAATAGTGTTTAGTCAAATAGGTGTGGGGTCCTGTCTTCATGTACATGAAGTAAATGGGATACTGAAGTCCAGTCTCCAGCAGCTTTGTACCCAAGCAGTCTGTAGTGATTTAAAAAAAAAAAATACAGATGCTGTCTTGAACATTTGGACTTTGAGGAAGTGCTTTAGATTGACCTTCTCCCTCAGACTTTCCTGAAAAGTAAAGCCACTTAAAGACAAAGCAGTTAGATCCAGTCAGAAACATGGTGTTAGCTGAAATGGAAGTGCCTGTTCTCACAGGAATGCCAGCTGCCTTGTGGCCTACATCCTTTGCGTTTGAATTGTACTGTAGCTGCCATGGGAAGCACATGGGCAGTGGCAATATTGGGGCTCCTTTATCTCCCTCCTAGATCTCTGCAGGCCATCACCTTCTCTCGTTAATTTTATACAGATTAAATAACACAACTGAAGGCCATTCCCAGATCTGCATTAATAAGAGGTAAAGGAAACCTCTTTAACAGAGCTGTGTGTCAGCTGAATTCTCTCTCCCTTGTATCTGATTAGACATTTACAGCCCCTTCCTTTGATGACAAGATTTTGGAAGTGGTAGCCGTGTTTGGTAGCATGCAGATGGCAGTGTCACGGGTGATTAATCTGCAGCATCACCGGATTGCACAGGTATCAATTGCTTTTGTGAGCTCTTCTTGCCTTCTCTATCTCCAGATTGTGATGGGTTTGCCCTCCTTTGTGTTTGCTCTGGTCCATGGGAAGAAAATTAATATATTCAGAGGCAGTTTGGTCATGGAATTGTTTGCTAGTGTGCATTTTGGTAGGAGTTAGACCAGCAAGTCAAATACAGATTAGACCAAAGATGCAGCAAATGGTCTCTGCTACATAAGGGTGAGATGTGGCCTGCCACCTAGGCACGTGTCCCTCTAGTAACACCAAAGCTACAGTACCTGCTGAAGTACTTTGAAAAAAAAGAGAATGTCTCATGTTTTGTGGAAAACCACCATTGTAGAGCTTTTTTAATGCAGTCTCTTCTTGCAGTGTCGGACGGTGAAGATAGCAATCCTTGGAGAAGAAGGAGTTCCTGTGCAAGTGGATGGAGAGGCCTGGATCCAGCCTCCAGGTTACATTTGGATTGTTCATAAGAACAGGGCACAAACCCTCACCCGAGACAGGGTAAGAGCATCCTGACGTACACAGTGTAGTACACACGTGTTCTGGTGTCACATAGTCCTGGAAAGCATGACAGTGAACAGTATGAATGTAAGAATCATGTTTTGCTGCACACTGTACAACTTTTGATGCAGAACATGGTGAGACTTGTATCCACCATTTGGGCAATCACATGAATAAGGTCGTTTTTACAAGCTTATTTTGCTTCCTCTTCTAAGTGCCTTGTAACAGCATTTCTTTACATGGTTGCACGCTGTTTTTCCCACAGCTTGAGGATGCTTGCCTCACTGAGTGCTTTGAGTTGTCTGGACTCAGCTGTTGAATATTTTAATTTCTCATTATTATTCAACATGTGGCTTGTACCTTCCTGACCAAGTAAAGCACTGTCTTATCCCTGCTTCAGCAGTGTGTCTGTATCATCTCATCATTTTCAAACATATCTGATGAGTACCAGCACATAAGGAAGCAACCTTGCCATTTGACTGTTACTGAATGGTGGTAAGCCAAAGGAAAGGATAAAGGCCTTGTTAGGGCACAAACAGGCTTTATGGTTCCTCCCAGCTCTGGAAGTGTCCCTGCATAAACAGTTAATTTGAGAGAAGCTCTTAACACTTTGCAGCGTAACGCCTCTTTACCCAGTTTCCAGAGTAAATAGAAGTGTTCTGTAAAAGATTTAAACCTGCTGAATAACAAGAAAGAAGAGAACAAAAAAAGAGGGAAAAAGGGAAAGCAGACAGACAGAGCCCTGAGTCATACTATCTGCCAGGAAGTTATAAGTATAATGACATGAAAAGAAAGCAAAGGTGGGCACAGAGTGCCCTTGTCAAGGCAGGACAGGGCAATACCCAAGACCACTTGAGCTGGGAGAGTACAGTGGTATTGATCATGGAGTTGTAGAATGATTTTAAAGGGATTTTTAAAGCTCATCTAGCCCACTCCCCCAGCAGTGAGTGGGGACATCTCTAACTGTATCTCAGAGCTGTATGCAACTCGACCTCGAATGTTTCTGGGAATCTTCAGTCCCTCTGGGCAACCTGTTCTAGTGTTTCACCACTGTCATTGTAAAAACTTTATTCCTTATATCTAATCTAAATCTACCCTCTTTTAGATTAAAACCATTACCTCTTGTCCTGTCATCCTTTGGTGCAAATATTGTGGAGAGTAGGTGACTGGAATAGTGTACACAGTCTTTCCTGGAGTGTAAGAGAGCTTCTGCAAAGTCACTCTGACACTTTGCTCTCCACAGTGACTGGGGAAGATAGCACAGAGAGCAAGGTGGAGCAGGATTCCTGCTGTAAAGGTGGTAGGGAGAAAAAGCGAGGCAACCTATTATGTGGGGGTGATGGCAAAGGTAGAGTGAAGCACAGGTAGAGAGGCCAGGCAAGTCTCCTGTGAACGTACTGTGTCTTGGGCCATGGCTGTGATTGTGCCACCCCACTGCTCCTTGCCTGCAAATTCAGTTTTGCAGGCATGGAGTTGCTGCTCAGGAAAAGGTTCCAGCTTTGCAGAGTAACATTCAGCTTTTGTGTTGACCATGGCTTTATCCTTGTTTTTTCTGCTCTCCTTTTAATCACCATAAAACACTCCTTCCTTCACAGAGCAAATTGTCCCATGCAGTAGGTAAGTGGAGTCCTCTCTTCATGTGTGTGACTCTGTACCTTTGGTAGCATTTTTCAAGTATGATTTGGGATATTTAGTTTCCTAGATGGAAGAACACAAATTCCCTCATGTGCCTTCATTTGGACCACTGAAGAGTCACTAGCAAGGCTGAGATCAGCAAGTAGCTTTCACTGAGCTGACAGAGCCTGGTTTTGTCCTGTGTGAGGGCTTCACAGGTATTTGCAAAGGCAGGAGAATGGCATGTCCTCACAATCTTGAGTCATTTCCGAAGCTGTGTTTAGTGGACAGAGGTTTTTCTGCTTCATATGTCTTCTCATGTAGTCTTTACTTATTTGACTGTCCAGGCCCAAGATCTATGAATACCATTTTTTTTCCACCCATCACAGTCGGTTTCCTTTTCTGGCTCCCTGGATGCTGATTTATTTTTTTTTTCCATGAAAGCTTTGCACCCTTGCTTGGTATCCCCATCTTCTTTGAATTATTATTCCTGTTTTTGATTTTTCCTTCCCATAGACCCTTCTCTTGTCTAACTTTTCTTGCCATTTCTTGTACATATTGATCCATCTCTCCTTGCCCTGAGGCTTTGTGTGTCAGGTTTCATTTTCACCATATCCAGCGCTGACGCATCTGTGCTGAATCTGGTTTGCTTCTTCCTGTACCACTCTCTGATGCCAGCAGGAGTATCACTATGGGTGCAAGGAGGATGTGTCCTAGCTCTGAGTTCAGCTGCTTGTCCACCAGTTACTAGAGAAGGCTCCTCCTGTTAAGAAGGTGCCTTAAATGTTTTTTTTACTTTCAGCACAGAGATGTCACTGCTACTGAAGTGTAGCAGTGATACAGTTACTCAAAGAAAAGGCTGCCACCACTAGGGAATTGGTGGATTTTGCTAGTCTGGCCCTCAGAATTGGCCTAGCAGTTTTGAGTAAAACTAGGCATAAGCAAAATTAAGCCAAGGCAATCATATGGCATGGAAGACTTTGTCCTATACATATGATTAGCAAAGTTATAAGCAGCTGAACAATTGGGTCCTGCAATGAAAAGTGTCTATACCAGATGTACATGTTTTAGAGGCTGTGGTGGTTCAGCAGTTACCTGCCCCCCCCACACTTTGAAATAACCCAAGCTAGACTCAGTCGGCTGGAAGTTAAGGAATGAAGCTTTATATTACAGCTTTGCACAATATACAAGCAAATATTTACAATATGTAACAGATATGCACAGATATATACAGTGTAAAGGTAATACAGAAGCACCACACACAGCCCAGAGATCAGAGTCCCCAAGAGGGGGTTTTCAACCACCCTATCACCTTCCCCCCACTTCCCAATCTTATCCCACTATCTGTCTTACGTGACAGGAAAGCAAGAGTAGATCGGAATGGGAGATTAGTGGCAGGAAAGTAGTTAGAAGTTATTCAGATCCAGATAGGAAGGTAGGGACATGAGGCAGCCAGAGTAGCTCAAGCAGCTCTGTCTTATCTATGTTTGGGTTACAACTGTTAAAAATTTTTGTTTCTTTTTCAGTAAACTTATGAGTGAAGTAACATCATCAGTGTTTTCCTTTCTCAGCCTATAGTCAAATTTCTTATTCAGATCCTCCAGTTGGTTCAAACCATCACACAGGCATAGGCACAGCCTTTATTTTTATAGGGGCTCTGAAATATTTCTTACAGTTTGGTTGCTTTGTTTTTAGGCATTTGAGAGCACTCTGAAGTCCTGGGAGGACAAACAGAAGTGTGAGTTGTCCCGGCCCTCATCTTTCTCCCTGCAACCTGAGATCATGTCTGAAGAAGAAACCACTCAGATCAATCAGTTTGGTCAAGCTGCAGGTGCTCTGATCCACAGGTGGGACTCAATTCGCTTTCAGTAAATGGAACCCTCCTTAGGTGCCCAAAGTTTTGTCATATTGCCTGTCTTTGGAGATGTTTCTGTTCACTGTTATCTTTTGCAGTGCTGCTCCATGACATTGGGGGTAGCATCATTCATTCTGCACTGCCTCAGCTGCACAAAGGTTGAAGTTGGAGAAACTTAGGTCATTCAGACGAAAAAATGTTACTTCCATGAGCAAGCTTGGATTCTTTAATCCTGAAATAACCCATTATCTTTGAATGTCAGTGATTTTTTATCAGAAATTAAACAAAGGCCTCTCTAGGAATTCAGGTGACAAGTTGACTTCTGATAACTCTGATGCCCAGCAGAATTCTGAAAGAAGTCACTGTATGTTCATCTGTTCATTAGTTGGGCATTTAGCTCCTTTGTCTGGGCTTCCCAGAGAGACATCAGTTGCTGTATGTGCAGCTGCCTTTCACATCACCATGGCTTGTATTTCCACTCGTGTGCAGAAATTGATAGGCACCTGGGGTTATACATGTGAAGTCTGCCTTGCTTTGCCTCTGCATGTTCACTGGAGTAGGGAGAACTGCCCTGCTTGGCCAGAGACCGTTCTCCTCCCATGCTTGATCCCTGCTAATGTCACTCAGATGGGTCTTAAAAGGAGATACTCAGAAAAGGTTTCCTGCTTTGAGCATATGCTGATACAATCTCTAATTTCCTCTTTAGCATCCGGGAAATAGCCCAGTCCTATCAGGATATGGAACAGGAGCTTGCCCATGCTGTCAATGCCAGCTCTAAGTCTATGGACAAGGTCTATGCTAAATCCAAGTCTACAGAGGTACTTCACTCACTTAGCATATCTCATTTCATCCTCATTCCATAGCTCTTGGTTTTCCTTTCTGATTGACCAAAGTGGGCCTTGCTTCTTCCTTCTGACTTCTCAGACCTCTGCATTTCCAAGTTTAATTTGTGCATGAATTGCCTCCCTGCAGGGTCTGAACTGCAGCCTTGTTGTAGAGATGGTGAATAATGTCAAAGCCCTGCATAACGAGACAGAGCTCCTGCTGGCAGGCAAGATGGCACTGGTAAGAAGCTCAACGCCCAGGAGTAAAGCAGCCTCTCGATTTCTCTCCTCTCCTGCTGTTGCCTTCACAAACAACATTCTGCTGCTCTTTTTATTCTCTGTCTTTGAAACATCATCCAGGAATTAGGATGGTGTACAAACTAGAACACAGGAGGTTTCATTTGAACTTAAGGAGAAAATTCCTCACTTTGAGAGTGCCAGAGCACTGGGTCAGACTGACCAGAGTGGTTTTGGAGTCTTCTTCTTGGGAGACTTTCCAAACCTGTCAGGATTTGATGTTGCGCAACCTGCTCTAGTAGGGAAATTGGACTAAACGATCGCCAGAGGTCCCTTCTGACCCTTACCATTCTGTGATTCTATGGTGTTCAAACATGGGCATGATGAGCACTCAGGCTAGCTTTTGTTGGGTTTGAGGCTCAAAAAGGATGAAAATAGTTAACTTGGTGATGTCTGGCCAGTGCTTTGTTAGCTAGGAATTTCAAGTCAAGGGCCTACCTGTGTGTTTCACCATATGGCTTTCAACTCTGCTTTGCTTCCATTTCTAATACAGCAATTAGATCCTCCACAGAAGGAGCAGCTCCAAGCAGCTCTGGCAGACATGGACCTCCAGTTGAGGAAACTGGCAGACATCCCTTGGCTGTGGCAACTTGTGGAGCCCTGTGATGAAGAGGTGAGTAGGACCAGCACTGTACTTCTGTAGTTGTTTTCTTTTTCAGGAGTTGGCTGTGAGTGTTTGACTTCCTGTGAGAGTATGAGTGATGTGATAAAAAATCATTAAGAAGGAAACTTGACTCCCAAGGGCTAAAGGAAATAATTTCCTGCTAAGGTCCCTTGTTTGAATGGCATCAGCTTTCTCTATTTCCTTTCCAGTCTTGATCAGAGTGAGTTTAGAATCCTTTTTTCCTCTCTTACAAGGTCACAGAGCTGAGCTTGACAGGACTTGTTACTCTTGGGACATTCGATCAATTTATTACTGTTTGCCTGATTTTCCCTTCTTTTCTTCATACAGAATCAGATGCTGGATTACTCCAAACGCAGCCGCAGTGGCAAATTCCGTCTGGTGACTAAGTTTAAAAAGGAGAAGAACAACAAAAACAAGGAGACCCATAGCAGCATGGGACTGCCGGGTACCACGTCTGCTCATTCATTGTGTCTCTTTGTGATAACAGTGTGGTCAAACCACTACCTGTTCTCCATCCGTTTCCTTTTGTGTTCTCTCCTTCTTCTGTTTCACATACACCCGCCTGTTCTTGGAGGTCTAGTCTGTGATTTTCATGTAGCAAAACAGCTTATTGCTCCATTCTAAGTCATGGTCCCCTAGTACCATTCAAATATTCCTGAAAAGAAACAGGAGGTACCCTCTGAAGAATCCTGCCTTCATCCAGACATTTCCAGGGATATTTTAGGAGTGATTAGTGAAATAAATCTGAAGATTTTGGCATTTTAGGTATCAAAGTGACTGTGGGGCCCAAGTCCGCCTAACTCCAGGCTTTTCACTGCTAATTCTGTGTGATATGCTTAATGATGTTTTTCTCATTGATTCACCCTCAGGCTTTAATCAAGTTTCATGGCTGGGGATCAGCATCACCACAGGTGCACCCTGACCTTTTAATCCTACCAGTCAGTAAATAAAAACTGACCATGAATCAATAAATTGTCATTCAGAACACTTTCTCTCCAATTGGGTAGTTGATTTTTGGTTTATACTCTCCTTACAAAGACTTTCTTCTAAAATTCAGAAGTACTACCTGCTCTGGGTCCTATCCTTTGCCATGGAGTTCTGGGTGCAGTCGCCTTCTGACAGGCTAGTGATCAGTCATTTCCTCCCCAAACTTGGGGGCTTTAGTATTCTCTTACTTAGAGGCTGTGCAACAAGGTGGAAGGCTAAATACTCTTCCTCTCTTCCTCAAACTTGGGGGACAGAGGTTGCCATTTTGTTTACTTGGCACAAGTGCTCGTACACAATAGCAATCTGATCTGCGCTTGATTCTTCAGGATACATTTTATGAATCTGTTGTCTTGTAAGCAGAGACTTAACAATGAACTTACTCTTCTTAAAAATGGAGGTAAACCTTTACCAAACATGTCAAATCCTACCAAAACAAAGGTGCACTTCCTCCTGGCTTTGCTACAGATAGCCTCTGCTTAAGGGAACTCCTACTTTTCATTCCCCTACCTCCTTTGGGGCCGCATGTTGTGCTACCATCTTTGCCCTGCCCTTGGATTTGAGGCAGTGGCACTGCTTGTCCCCCTTCTCTGCCACTGGGTCCTGGTGGTGTCCTCATCTCTTGCTGTCTTCTGGGATTCTGGGTACTCAATGCACTCCTGCTTTTCCGTCTCTAACAGTTCATCTCTGGGGAACGGAGGAGGTTGCGGCGTGGCTTGAGCATCTCAGTCTTTGTGAGTATAAGGATATCTTCATCCGACATGACGTCCGGGGCTCTGAGCTCCTGCACCTCGAACGGAGGGACCTCAAGGTACTTTCATGATCAGTTCATGAGAAATAGCCAGCTGCATCTGCATGACCTTCTGTGCTGAATGTGCTTGGAAGTGGTCTGCCTGCTGTTCATTCCATATGCCTTGGCAAGGTGGACAGGCTCATTGTGGCCTTATTTTATTTTCCCACCATTTCAGGTCACCTGATTTTTAACAGCATGGGGGTAGAACAGCTAGTTGAAGGACCAGTTGTCCAATTCTGCCACAGCTTCCTGGAGATGCACTGCAGTTGAGCACATAGATTGCAGATAGTGTCTGATTTTAGTGATGGAATGGAAGTTTTCAACATCTCAGCTGCAGTACCCTCTTCGCAGAGCGTGGTGTGATTGAGAAAGTTTGCTTCTTATCCTGTAGCGACTGGACAAATAGATCGTCACGCTTCTTTGTTACCAGAGAAAAATAAATGTTCCTGGTCTTTGATGAGGCTTCTGGGTGGAGACAATCTTGTCAAATGGTGCTTTTAGTAACCACATTGCACAGTGGTGGTGCGAGAGGCTTGTGTCATCATTCTGGTGACTTGCATAGAGCGGACAAATACTGTGTTACAGAGTAGTGCATGGCATTTGTTGCATGCCCCTTGGACCTTCATTTGTGATTTTGACTGTCTTCCTGTTCTGAGGTTTGCTGTGGACTGTAGTTGATTCCTGTGCATGCCATCTAGCAATGGCCTGCATTTTGTTGCATGGTACCCAAGTGCCCGTACATTTGTTTGCTGTGGCTAGTTAGTTCTTCCTGCATGTTTTGGCTGCTAGCTTAGGTCATTGAGGTCTGTGTGCTCTTCCTGTTCTCTTGCTTTGGCCTGTAACAGTCAAAGCAATTTGCATTTCAGAATAATGGTCTTTCAGTTGTTTCTCTCCATTGCTCTGTTCCTGGTCTGTGTTCATTAGTCTCCATGCTCTGACAGCTTTCTGACATATGGTTTGAGGTCCCATATATAACCATGAGGCTTGTAATCTTTCTGTTTGGTTTCCTTCTCTTTGTGTAACTGGCTGACTAATTTGTAACCATTGCTTGGCACTTGGAATTTCCCCTTTGCTTTTGGCATGAGGTAAGATGTTTCTCCTTTCCTCCAGGACCTGGGTGTGACCAAAGTGGGTCACATGAAGAGGATACTGCACGGGATCAAGGAGCTGAGCCGGAATACTCCTGCCAGCGAGGTTTAGCCTCCATTTTTACTGCCTGTGTGTACAATTCTCCCTAACTGCACAGCAGTCACCTCACAGAGCAGATGTGCTCACAACTGTCTCTACTGAACAGCTATACTGTAGCTGTTCAGAGCTCATATCAACCAAGCATGGTGCTACCTTCTTTCCTGTGGGGTACTGCTGCATCCAGTCAAGAGGCACCTTATCTGCAGTTCAGGCAAAGCCTCCCGGAAGAGAACTCACTTGCTGTTTGAAGAACCATGTCCTCTGGCATGGGAAGTTCTGGTTCCAGTGACAGTACAGGACTTCTGAGAAATGCAACACAGCTACCTTTACTGGATAACTTCATCACAGTAGAATTATTCAGGGCAAAAGATATATTGGCCAGTCTTATATCAGGAGCATCTGACAGTTTTTTCAAACCCAAAACTTTCCTTCTCACTTGTGTGTCACACATGTATCTTAGAACATTTAAGTGGGCTAAAGCTTGTCCTTATGTCTTAGTAATCCCTTTTTAATACACCTGTGGTTGCATGCAATTTGTGTCAGACATTCAAAAGCAGTACAGACCTCTTGCTGATGAAGACCCAGTGATTTTTCACTCATGTATGCCTTGCAACAAACAATGCATGCGGTTCAAACAGCAGTTCACACCAGCTTGTGAAGTCTTCTGCTGGGCCTGACTCTCCTTTTCCAGCCAGTAGAAATGGTACCTTTAAGTTTTTTAGGCATCGCAAACCACTGTTCCAAAGTTCATGTCAGTAAGAAAAGACAAAATTCTGGAGAGCCAGATTACCGGACATCAACTCTGGCACTCCCCTTTCTGAAGTCATCTTCAGAAGACCAGAAGAAAGAGAGAGGAATGCTAACTAGCTGTTGGGGCTGTGTGAGAAATGTTATAGAGTGAGATACAACAATTTACTCCTCCATCTTGGTGAGGGGAGCAGCATGACTGGCAATGGGCAGAGCAGCTTCCTGTCCACTTAGTGCCACCTTTCTGGTCACAAACAGCAGAGCTGGTTTTTTTCCCTTGAGCTTGCAGTGCAGAAAACTCTTTCTGCCACAAAAGATGTAATTTCATCCATAGTAGTTTCACCTGTCTTGGTTGCGGCTTTTTCACCTTGGTTCTCTCTTTGCCGCTTTGCTTCTCATTAGCAAGGTGGATACCAAAAGATTAGGCTCAGTCTTTATGGGTTATACCCCTAAGAAATGTATCATGTGCTGTCAAACGTCAGGGCTCCTGCAGGGGTGCTGAGAGAAGAGGGATTATTACTGAGTGGATGAGGATCAGAATGAGAATGCGAGTACGTTGGTAAATTGCCTTTGGTACCACCAGCAAGGGAGCATGGAAAACTTAGTGCCTCTGAATCAGTTCCTAGATGGCCTTCAAATTTCCACTGTACTGCCTGATGCTGGTCGAGTGGACTGTTAAAGCCTGAAGACCATCATGCATAGTTACATTGCTGTCTTCATCACTGCAAAGGGAATGAGGGAAGACTAAGTGCTCTAAAGCCAGAGAAACATCAGGAATTTTTAATAGCTTTGACATTTTTTATATGCTTTGGACTTTATTATTACAGAGTGGTACCTGTCTGGCTATGGCTACAGACAGTAAACCAGCAACATACACAATGGCATAAAAGGTCATTTCCTGGTGACATCTTTCTTCATTGTTGTTTGTAAGGCTATTATGGAATTGACATCAGATCTCTAGTCCTGCAACAGGCAGTCAAGTTATTTTCTGTAAAAGCTTGTCAGCTTTATGGGCTGATTTCATGCTGGACAAACTCCATTACATTCTTTAATATTTCAGAAAGGATTATTCTGATTCTCCCTATCCATTTTTAACTACTTGTCATTTACCCACATGATTGATCTCAGCCTTGCAAGTGACAGGGTTTGCTCATGAGAACAGAAGACTCAATGTGCTTCATCCAGCTAGCAAGATATCTGGTGTAACTACTGTGGGGACTGAGCAAGAATTATGTTCAGCTTATCTCTGAATTTGTTTCTCCTGTCTATGTATTGTCTCCATAGCCATATTTTTTTTTTTTTTTTTTTTTTTTTGTCTGTACAGCCCTCCCTCACCATATGGAATTCCTGAGGCATCAAATGTGTAAGAATTACAGACACACTGCATTTTCTCACTTACTTGTTGAGGCATCTGCATGACAGTGAAGAATGAGCTGCAGGATGTAGCCATCCTTGCTGGTGACAGTAATGTGACAGCCTGCTGCCTGTCTCCAGGGGTATGCATGGTTAGCATATTTGTGTGTCTGACTAGGAGAGCACAAAGCAGGTGGTAACTCTGGAGAAGGGGTGGTAACTGTGTGTGTTCCTGTACATGATGAAAAAGCTGTTCTTGCTGTGAAGTTTCTCCAGGCACCCTCATGGTTAAAGATGCATACACTGGCCTTCCTTGCATAATTCCTGGGGTATTAAATTCTTGTTTTAGTAGAAACAGTTCCCCTTTACTTTTCTTGCTCAAAGTAGCAGGAATCCAAAGAGTTTATAGATTCAGATGAGTTCCTTAATTTGTGCCACATGTGCAGTGGCCCAATGGCCATTGGCCATCTGCTCTGAGTGATGATGCCTGCACAGACCAGTCTTCATTTCTTTACTTTTATCATCTGCCGTATTGAAGGGCTTAGGTCCTTTTTGTGTGCATGCACATTTTATCAAAGGGTTCATAGCCAGTATATTCCTGTCTGTTGCTTACCAGAGGCAGGGAGGGAGTTCTGCCTTCTTTTAAGACCTGAAAAATGAGATCCACATTCAACCTGAGTGCCTTTGAATACGCATTAAGGTTCATATCTAATGAAAGGGTTGTAACTCTAGGTGTCTCACTAGGAATAATGCAGATTTCTGTTGCAGAGATTTTGTGACTAGATGAGAACAATTTGTGAGAGCTATCTGCAAAGTGGGGAGGTGAACTTCTAGCTACATTACTTTGAGTTCCTCTTCTGGCGTCTGATAAGTTTTTGTGGGAGAGAAACTCAGGACAGACAATTAAACAGTTAAAAAGTCTGCTGCTTCTTTTACCAGGGGAAAAAAAAAAAAAAGAGAGAGAGAGAGACTCTCCTGCAGTCTCAGTTGAAACACCAGCTTGAAGAGGAGCTAGAACTGCACATAGGGCATGTTTAGTCTCTTAGGAAAACGCTACTGTCTGGCCTCTTCTGTTCTCTGTGCTGGGGCAGTGTGCAGTGATTTGGCCATACAGCTTCTGCTCAGAGGAGGTTTCCGTGAGTGTTACCTCCCATTCTGGCACTGCCTCAGATATTTCATGACAGTTTCTTGGGAATAGCATGCTCTGTGTTATGGCATAGTGGGATTGCATACAGTAGAGACTGGAGGGAGGTTTGGCCCATGAGGCAGCTGTCAAAGTGCCCTGCTCTGCCTGGGTCCCCATCAGGAGGACTGTGGACTCTAATGCAGTGTTTCTGCCTTGGCTCATGCAGTCTCTCTCCGCTGCAGCTGGAGCCGGCTATTTGCCTGCAGCAGAGGGGGGCTGTGCTGCTCAGTGCCCAGAGGTACTGGCCTTGCCAGGCACCCAGGAGCCTCCAGCTCTGCCAAGGCCCTTCAGTGCCAGTCCTGGGAACATTTCTGCACCCAGATCATAAGAAGGCTTTGTTCGTTGTTTTAGTATTATTTAAAAATATGCATACTATCTATGTGATTTTAAAAAAGACTGTTTACACAAAATGTTTTGTATCTTAAGATGTGTGTACTGTAAAAAGGAGAAAAAGAAAAAAAGGAAAGGGTGAAAAAAAAAAGATTTTTTTTCTACAGCCGTCAGCAGCAAGTGCATGTCTGTATCATCATCCACCAACCGTTGTTCCTCAGGGGTCTCCCCACCATTCCTGTGATCCTGTAAAAAGCATAGGGGAGCAAGTGAATCCCTGTGCAGTCTGGGAAGAAGGTTTTGTGCCTTAAGAATGGGACCTACTTCCCTCCTATTTATTGTGTTAATTTATACAGTGATTACCATGGAAATGTCTCTTGTATTTTTTTTTGTACATAAGTTTACTGTTGATTGTTGTAAATAAGTTTATCTTGTATATAAAGTAAACATGTTTCTGAGCTTCCAGTAAAGATTTTCTGTTACTGATTTCATTGTGTGAGAGGGCCACAGTGCCCATCTGGTGGAAACCAGCTAATAAAAATCTGTGCTGTGGTAAAATGGCTTTATCCTGAATTGCATCAGAAGTTCAGAGCTGTTTCTTAGAGGGGAGCAAAATGGTAAATGTGATTATTGTGGATTCTTCTTGTAGCATATCTTTGCATTGGTTTAGTTGGCATGGAGCGGAAGATGCCATGTCATTTTTATTAGCTGTATCTCTGCAGTGAACAAAAAAAGAGATGTTTAAAGCCTGGTGGTTTTGCCGCTGCTCGTCCTGCTCATAGCTGCATTGTAAGCTGGAAGACTCTCAGAACTCAGCAGTGTATTTGTCAGTTGTCCCTATGTGCTTGTAGACCTCTCACAGTGTGGTGTGACCACATATTCCTGGTGGTGGTGGTGCAGTGCCATGATGAGAATGGAACGGTTCCACTTGGGCTTCTGTGCATTTCATTTATTGCAGGCAATAGTAACTGAAATAAATGCAAGTGCATTGTAAAAATGAGGGAGAAATTAAGTTTCTTATGAAATGTAGAAGCTGACTTGCTATGAAGTGACAGCTGTAAACCTGAAGCTAAAAGATGCGAATGAGCAGCTCATGATGAGCTTTCTCTGCCATTTGTGCAGGTAGATGTGTTTGTAAGATGCTGGCAAGAAACTTTGGGCAGATGAATTTGAACTGAGAGTTCCATAGTACTTTTGAAAAGTAAACGGAAGGTAACTTAGAATGGTCATAAATATTTGCTGTGTGAAAAAGACCTTTGTACTTGATAGTCAAACTGAAGGAATTAACTTTGTGCAGAGGGAATAGTTAATATGACAGGAAAACAAGAAACTGTAGTAATGTTACATACTGTTGCAAGGGTAAAATGGTAAAAAATGATGATGCAAGTGCTAGCTACCTAGTCCTACTAATAAAGAGAAAATAAAAATTACTGCCTTTGCTCAGACATGCACCAAACCCTAATGTCAGACTGCATTAAATAGCACTACAGAAAACATGCAAAGAAGGCAGCACTTGCTCCTCTCATGCAAGTAGTTTGTTTTGGTCTCTATTTTATGTGGCAGAAACCAATAGCAAGAAACTTTGCCCCATTCAGTATATTATTACTAGGATATCAGCCCTCCAGTTATCCCCTTGGTTTGATTGGTAATTAGCCAGTGGATCTTGGGATGGTGGAGTGGACTTGGATAGAGATATGCTATAGAGATCTTGAAGAACCATTGAGGGTTTTAAAAAATTGTATTCTGCAGCTTGTACTATGCAGTTTTAGGTGGAGGTTTTAATGTTTGGCTTTTTTAATACAGTGTAAAGCATCAGGAGAGTTGAGGAGAAATAAAGGAAGTTTGGTCCCACTGAATGAGCAACAATGGAAATTAACAAGTTTAGAAGAAGACCTGTATGCCTTACCTGTAAAGTAGCTTCAGAGTTGTAAGGTAAATTCCTTGTTTGGTTGCTGTGTGCCTGGTTGGAATAAATAACTCTGAACCTGCAAGCTGGCCCTCGAGCAGCTTGAGATGTTTGATTCTCATGTGGGTGGAAGAAAATGTTTCTGTGACCAGAGAAAGTGACATTTTGTTAGCAGCAGCTACTAGCTGCTTCCATTTTAAGAGTTCCAGCATTCTACTGGCTCACCAAATGACATGGGGTAGTAAATCTTTGTCTTTACAAGAAAGGAGGAGGTGGATCAGTCTGCATATGACCTGAAGGACACCACTTCTCTTAACTTCAGAGTTGTGGCCTATGGCTTTTCATCAGAGGATCAGAAAAGGGGACAATTTCAGGCCTCTTGTCCTTTATGAGCAGGTTGGCTGATGTGCTGTGCTGCCGACAGGAGGAGCTGGAGCAAGGGACAGGTCTTCATTTTCTTAAAGGCAGTGCAAGCAGATACCAAGTAGAGAATCCTAAGAGTCATAGAATTCTCATAGAATTTTTTGGGTTGGAAAAAACTGTTAAGATCATCAAGTCTCCGACCATTATCTAATTCTATGAAGTCTGATGCCAAACATGCACTTCAGCACCACATCTCTGCATCTTTTAAACATCTTCAAGAATGGGAATTCAACCACCCCCTTGCAGAGCCTGTTCCAGTGTTTGAGAACCCTTACAGAAAACTGCTTCAGTGAAATATCCAGCCTAACCCTCCTCTGGTGCAACTTGAGGCTATTTCCTCTCATCCTGTCACTTGTTATTAGGGAAAAGAGACCAACTTCCACCTGGCTTCAGTCTCCTTTCAGGTAATTGAAGAGAGCAACGAGGTCTTCCCTCAGCCACCTCCAGACTAAATAACCCCATTTTCCTTTGCAGGTCCTCTCCAAACCCTCACCAGCTTCATTGCCCTTCTTTGGACACCCTTCAGCACCTCAGTCTTTCTTGTAGTGAGGGCCCAAAACTGAACCAAGTACTCAAGGTGTGGCCTCACCAGTGCTGAGAAGAGAGGGACATTCCCTGGTCCTGCTAGTCACACTATTCCTGATCCAGACCAGGATGCTTTTGGCCACTTGGGCTCATTGCTGGCTCATCTTCAGCCACACTCCACTAACACCCCTGGGTCTTTCTCTGCTGGGCAGCTTTCCAGCTGCTCTGCCTCAAGCCCAGAGTGTTCATGGGGTTGTTGTGACCCAAGTGCAAGACCCAGAACTTGGCCTTGTTGAGTGTCATCACACTGGTCTCAGCCCATCAATCCTAGTCAGGCTGCAGAGCCTGTAGAAGCTTGCTTTCTGCACAGGTTTCCAAGGTCCTATTGCTTCCAAGAGAGCAGAGTGAAGAATTAAAGCACTTCCCAGCAGTGTGTTCTGAGCTGCCTCTCTGTGCATAGACTTTCCACGGAGATAGTTTCTGTATTCCAGGCAGTCAACTAGCTGGAGGGCAGGGATGCCATCCAGAGGGACCTGGACAGGCTGGAGAGGTGGGCCCAGGGCTAACCTCATGAAATTTAACAAGGCCAAGTGTAAGGTCCTGCACCTGGGTCACTGCAATCCCAAGCACAAATCCAGGCTGGGTGGTGAGTGGCTGGAGAGCAGCTCTGAGGAAAAGGACCTGGGGGTCTGGGTGGATGAGAAGCTCAACATGAGCCTGCAGTGTGCACACACGGCTCAGACAGCAACTGTGTGCTGGGCTGCATTAAGAGAGGCATTACCAGCAGGGCAAGGGAGGTGATTCTCCCCCTTTACTCTGCTCTTGTGAGACCCCACCTGGAGTACTGTGTGCAATTCTGGAGCCCCCAGGACAGGAAGGATGTGGAACTGCTGGAGAGAGTCCAGAGGGCCACAAAGATGATCAGAGGGCTGGAGCACCTCTGCTATGAGGACAGGCTGAGAGAGTTGGGGCTTTTCAGCCTGGAGAAGAGAAGGCTTCGGGGAGACCTTATAGCAGCCTACCAGTATCTGAGGGGGGCCTACAGGAGGGCTGGGGAGGGACTGTTCACAAGGTCTTGTAATGACAGGACGAGGGGGAATGGGTTCAAATTGGCAGAGGGGAGATTTGAACGGGATGTTAGGAGGAAGTTCTTCAGTGAGGGTGGTGAGGCACTGGAACAGGTTGCCCAGGGAGGTTGTGTCTGCTCCCTCCCTGGATGTGTTCAAGGCCAGACTGGATGAGGTCTTGAGCGACCTGATCTAGTGGGAGGTGTCCCTGCCTGTGGCGGGGGGTTGGAACTGGATGATCTTTGAGGTCTCTTCCAACCTAAACCATTCTATGATTCTATGGTTGTCTTTTTTGTACAGAAAGGAAAAGGAAAGAACAAGGTGTGCAGCCTGGTGTGCTCTCTCTTTCTGCTTGTAAATGGGGGAATCTCTAAGCTGTGAAAATTGAGAGTTCTATGATACTTTTTTACTTAAGGGAGCTGATTTCCTTTGCTTGTTAATACCTCTTGGTAACACATTGTCTATCAGAACTCTCCACAGTGTTAATTAAAATGATGTGGAGCCTCTGCCTTGCCAGTCAGGAAGTTTTTCTTTACCCTCTTAGAGTTCTCCTCAGAAAAAATCCCTGTGGTTTTAATGAAGGTAAGCTAGAAAGTAGCAATCCCACTGCAGTAGACTGCTCAGATTGCAACAGTTCCCTGGCATGCAAAACTGGGCACATCTTCAAATGTTCTGGAGCATCTTTTCTTCAGTCTCCTGCACCTGGAGTCACATAATTACCTGAAAGCAAAAGTGCTGCCTTTTAAAAAGTATATTTCTGCACTACAGCAGCAAGATAATGGGAAAGCAGGAATATAAAATCCCCAGGACACAAGGGCTGATGAAAACTGAGTTCATTCTTTCTGCATACCAGCATAGATTTTTTTTTTTTTAATAAAGTTATGGGTTTTAGGAGTCTGACTCACTGGTTTAGAAGCTTTAGGTTGGCAGTTGATTCATGTGTCCCAAATTTCCAGCCTATACCAAGTCTTAAAACCAAGAGTATATTCAATAACACATGACCTGGATGGTAGCAAATTTCTATAGGTAATAGTGTTGGCTTTCCATACTATTTGTAGGTAGTCAGCTCAGCTACAAATACAGAGTAATACATGAGTATGCAGTACTGCTGTATTTTTAGGTTTTCTGGTTCATGTTTCCTGTCTTCAGACATGTTTCGTAAACTTTTTATTTTCATTTTTAAAATCTGTTACCATTAATATCAACTGAAATCTTCTTGCTGAGTGTGAATGAAAGCTGAAAATATGGAGAGAGCTTTACACTGCACACATCTTCCTCAAATGTGATTTTGGATGCTGCAATCTTTTCAGTTGTNTTTGGGTGGTTGCATTTTTTTCTTTTTTTTTTTTTTTTCTTTTTTTTTTTTTTTTTTTTTCCTAGTCCAGGTCACAGAAGAATGAACTTTGGAACTTCTGTTTATAGAGAGCTTGTTTTGAAGAAAGACCATGGCCAAGTTTTTAAGGGAAAAAAGAAAAAATTGCAAGCAGTCAGAGCTGTCCTAAACACTGTCGCTGAATGTGAGCTGAGGTCCTGACACCCTGGTGGCACTTTCTCCAGAACAGTTAAAGATGGCAGCGTGCTGAATCCTGCATCTAGGAAGAAATAAACCCTGTACCAGTACAGATGAGGGGTTGACCTGCTGGAAACAGCTCTGCAGAGAAGGATCTGGGAGCTCTGATGGTTAAGCTCTCCACAAGCCAACAATGTGCCCTTGTGGCCAGAAGGCCAACAGTATTCTAGGGTGCATTAGGAAGACTGTGACCAGCAGGTTCAAGGAGATTCTTCTACTCTGCTCTGCTCTGGTGAGGCCTCATTTGCAAAACTGCATCCAGTTCTGGGCTCCCCAGTTCAAGAGAGAGAGGAAATTACTGGAGAGAGTCCAGTGAAGATAATTAGGGAACTGGAGCAGCACTCTTCTGATGGGTGGCTGAGTGACCTGGGGCTCTTTAGCCTAGAGAAGAGCAGACTGAGAGGGGATCTTCTCCAAGCTGATTAATATCTAATGGGTGGAGCTAAAGTGCATGAGGCTGGGCTCTTCTCAGTGGTGCCCAGGGATAGGACAAAAGGCAATGGGCACAAACTAGAAGGTTTCACTTAAATAAAGGCTTTGCTGTGAGTGTGCCAGAGCACTGTAGCAGGCTGCCCAAAGAGGTTGCTGAGTCTTCTCTGGAGAGATTCCGAACTTGCCTGGACTTTGTGTTCCTGTGCAGCCTGCTCTAAGTGACCCTGCTTTAGCAGGGGAGTTGGACTAGATGATCTCCAGAAGTTACTTCCAACCCCCACCCTTCTGCGATTCTTGTGCTTCTGGTACAAGGTTCTTGCCCTGGCTCCTTCAAGCGGGCAGCTGATGGGGCAGGCACTGCAGCTCATGGCTGTTAGGGGAGTTATCTGCCTTGACTGTTCTGTGACAGAAACTTTGATATGAAAATCAAGTGGGAAAACTCTTAAACATTGTGTTCTGTGCGATTGTGCACTGTGAGAAGGTAGTAGAATCTCTCAAGAAACCTCAGTACTTGGTGCTTCCACTTACAAACTGAATACAACCACTTCTACCTGCCAGAGAATCAAAAGAAAAGCAGATTTGAAGAAGGCACAGTAGATGCCCTCAGCTCTTTCACCTTTCTCGTTTATGCTGGTAAATTGTCGAGCTCCCCCTGGGTACTGTTTGTTTAATGACTAAGAAGAAAGCAGTTCATGTCACTCCCAAGAGTCAATATCTGAAGTTATGGATTAACTAAGTTCCAGCAGAGCTCATGGTGGAAGAATAGATCATGCTGATTCACACTGAACAAAGCAGTAAGTGCTTCAGGAGTATTGTAGCCTTTGGGATTTCAAAGTACAGCCTGCTTTAATGAACGATAAAGCTTGTAAAAAATGTCCAGTGACAAGGGAGCAAACCTGTTCTGGGATGGCTGCTGCTGGCCTAAAAGGAACTAGCAAACCAGTCTGGAGAGCTTCTAAGGAACAGCTGTTTTTGGAGTTGGAATCAGAGAAAGTCACAATGCAGCATTCAGCAAAGAGGTTGCTCTGAATAGAACAAGTGGAGAAGTTAACTGATCTTTCTGAACAGAAGCCGTTAGCTGAGCTATCTGAACAGAAACTGTCTGCAGCGTGGGGGTTGTGCTGCAGCTCAGCAGTGCACTCCCCTTTGCACCTACCTTCTCTTCTTTAGGTGACTCCTGCCGCAGGATGTGGAAGCTTGTCACTGTAGGGGTGCTCTTGGCAGCCTGCTCTTCACAAGTCTGTAGTACCTCAAGTAAGTTTTCACTTTGGAGATACTCTTTACCCTTTACCAGTCGCTCCAAGTGCATTTCCTGCTCCTCTGTCAGTAACAGGGCGTGGTTGAAATCGTTACTGTTAGCGGGGTGGGGGTTGAATTCCTCTAGCAGAGGTTGAGAGAGACAGTGCTGGGCCATGATGGCTTTCCAGTCACAGCCTCTGAGCCCTACAAGCTGTCTTGAGTGTCACAGAGCAGAGGCTACGACACAGCACTGACAGCCCACGGCTCTTGCTGTGCTAGAGAGAGGCTGTTGCTCTGCAAAGTGTCCTTTGGGGAGGACCGTTACCAGTTTTCAGCCAGCCCTTGGCCCTGCTTGTGCTTTTACATTTTGGCTTCTAGTATTTTACAGTAATAAAGATGCAAACCAAGTCCTGAAAGTCCAGAAGCGGGCAAACTCTTTTCTGGAGGAGCTCAAACCAGGCTCTATGGAGCGTGAGTGCGTTGAGGAGGTGTGCGACTTTGAGGAGGCCAGTGAGATATTTGAAACCAGGGAAGCAACAGTAAGTCGGTTTGATTCAAGAATGAACATGGGACTTAACCAATCGTTTGTTCTCTTCAACTACTGCAATCCAGGGCACAGGAGATCTTGCTGTCAGCACTGAACATGCATCATTCCTGACTCCTAAGGTCTAGTAAGGGTTGCACTGTGTTACAGTGAAGTTCATGTTACCACCTGTGTGTGCCAGAAAACTTGGCTGCTCCTGCATGGCCCACCTGATCTATGAGATCTGGGTCCCAGACATGTAATCCCAATCACTGCTCCACCCCACAGTATATTCTTGCTGCCACTGAGTTTTTCCCAGGCCTTCCAGGCCTTTGCCCTCTTTTGTCAATTTGCTATATCTGGCTGCCTTTCATTATACCTCCCCAGACACTCTACCTGTGCCTGACAAACATTTCTTTCATCTCTAGGTTCTCTCTTCTTCTCACGTTTTTCATTTGGACGCTGTCTTTTTTGTCAGCATCACCGATTCCTGCTTTTTTTTCACACCCAGTCATTGTGCTGTTTTTTACTCACCGCATAGGATGAACCAGTCCTTGTCCTCCCTTAGAGCCCAGAATAGTTAGGGGCCTGTTTTCACAACGCCTGATTTTATCTAACTGGGCACAAATGGATTGTGCGCTCAACGGGTGACCCTGATGACACTCATGCAGGTGACGGACTCATGACAAGAAAACAGAGAAGTTTTGGTGGGATAGTGAGCGGTAGTGTGGGTGGGTCTGCAGACAGGGCAAGGGGAAGAGTGCTGAGTACAGGTAATACACGAATGTCCAAGTTGGGCTGTTTGGTTGGTTTGTAGTCGCAGTCATTACACTGCCAGGAAGAATGAGACTGATGCTGTTTACTGGCATGCTGTCCTGTGTCGGCCAAGACCACCACACGCTTTAAATCACTCACTTGTTAAAAATCTGCTTCTAGCCTTAATGTAAGTTTTGTTTCTTCACAGCTAAATTTTTGGAGCAAGTATCTAGGTAAGTAAAAGACTCTCCTCTTCACTTGTCTGTATTTCTTCAAGCCTGCCTGGTACTCAGCCTTTCTGCTGAATCAGTATGACATACTGATTCAAATTCTCATTCTCTTCAGTGGGGTGTGCAAAGAATGATTTCCTGTTCTATCACACGGGCAACATTCCTAGAAAAAATATTGGTGCATCTGTGCCTATCACCAGTCATCTCCCCAGAGCTAAGACACTGGTCAAAAGTGCTCTCTGATGCCTGATGAGATCCAAAGAGGAATCCCACCTGTGCTCTTCACCTCTGCAGTAACCTGCTTATGCCCTGTCTGTCTCAGATTTTGCTCTTTTTTTTCTGCTTCTGCCCACTCCGCTCACTCTGCAGCTCTAATTCAGAACCCAAACCTTTGTCTCAGGCTCAGAACCACAGAGGAGTCACCATTTGGTGGCAGAAACCACGGGTGCTGCTTGGGCATCTGGGCAGGGTCTGTTATGTTAAGGTTTGACCCGTGAGCAGAACCTGTGACTCTGTTTCCTGTGTCCCTTTCAGATGGAGATCAGTGTGACCCACAGCCTTGTTCCAATGGGACCTGCAAGGACAATATTGGAAAATTTTCCTGCATCTGTAACAAAGGCTGGGAGGGGGCTTTGTGCAATTATGGTAATGCTGCCTTTAATCCACTCTGAAGTAACATTCTTTGTGACAGGGATCGGCCCTTTTGTTGTCACACAGTGCACTCACTCTCCTTCACTAAAGAATTTTCCTTTTGTCTTCCAATGTGGTAAAATCTGCACTTACCTAAAGTACAATGAACTTTGTGTTGCCATGGGAGAAGTTTGGGGGTCTGAGAGATCTAAGTTTTACACAAACAATGTAAATAATTCTGTAAAGCAGGATTTTCAGTTTCTTAAGAGCTGTCAGCACAGGATGTCTAACAGTACAGGAGAAAAACCCAATCCACTGTGGATATTTGATTGTCATTACTGTGACAGCTTCTTCCTTGGACAAAGCGTATTTAGGGATGAGTACATATGTCCTGGTGATTACAGCTGCATATAGAGGCTGCATACTTGAGGCCACACCTCAAGTGTTGTGTTGTTTTGGGCACCTCAATACAAGAAGGACATCAAGGTAAGAGAAGCATCTAAGTTGGTGAAGGGTCTGGAGAACAAGTCTTATGAGGAGCTGTTGAGGGAACTGGGGCTTTTTGGTCAGAAGGAAAGAAGACTCAGGAGAGATGTCAATGCTCTCTACAACTACCTGAAAGGAAGCTGTTGGGAGGTGGGCGTTGGTCTCTTCTCCTATGTAACTAATAATAGAACAAGAGGGAGCAGCCTCAAGCTGCACCAGGGGAGGTTCAGAAAAATTCTTTCACAGAAAAAGTAACCAGACATTGGCACAGGCTGCCCAGGGAAGAGGTTGAGTCATTCCTGGGTGTGTTTAAAAGCCATGTAGATGTGATGTTTGGGGATATGGCTTAGTGGTGGGCTTGGTAGAATAGGGTTAGTGGTTGAATTCGATGATCTTGAAGGTCTTTTCCAACCTAAATGATTCTATGAGTCCTCTGTCATCAACACTTTGCACTGTCTGCACACAGTGAGTATTTGATGCGGTGCCACATTCTGCATCAAAGTCTCTTTGCTATTTCAGGGCCCAAGAACCATTAAAGCCCACAACTGTCATTTGAAATCTTTTGTCAGCTGTTGCTCACTTGAATCATGATGTCATTTTGGCATTTTACCTTCCTGTGACTCTTTGGCTTTCCAGCCTCTCACATCTCTTTTGCTGTTCATGTTTTCTGCAGAGACCAAATACACCAACTGCTCTGTCAATAACGGAGGATGTGACCATTTCTGTAAGGATGACCCTGCCAACCAGCGCCGCTCTTGCAGCTGTGCATCTGGGTATCAGCTGATGAATGACCATACCACATGCAAGCCTGTAGGTAAGAGGACAACGTTTGTAGTGCAGATTTGTCAGGATTGTTCAGACATGAAGAAAGAGTGGTTTATGGTAGAACTGTCTGCAGCACACTTACTACTAGTTTTCAAAACATCATTCCATGAGAAGTAACTCCATGCCTTTCCCAGCACGATGCCTGCTCGAAGGCCCTTCACCTATGTGTGCCTCATGGAGACATGCAGGGGAATCAGGAAGCTGTCTGCTCTGAAAAAGTGTTGAGGGAATCCCATGAAGCCGTGCAATGATATTGCCTAGATTAGATGGAGGGAGCGCTTCAAGGAAAAGATTTTGTGTTGGGTTAACTTATCTGGATCTCCTGTAGTGGAATTCCCCTGTGGAAGAGTGAAAATGGAAGACATGGAAGCCAAAGCAGGATTCAATATTCGGCTCATTGAGGGAAAAGCAGGAAGAAGGGGAGACAGCCCTTGGCAGGTAAAGAGAAAAGAGTTTTTCACCGTAAAGTTTTTCAGCACAAGAGTTCAAGCTCTCCCTGAACTGCTCTGCCAGCCTGGCTGCTCCAGAAGGGCTCCTACATTACTGCTGATAGTGTCACATGAATGCCTAAGATTCCCTTTATTTAGCTTTTCCAAAAGCAACCCAAAAGCTGGAGTAACAGGACAAATTAGTTATTGTCTGTTACTTGGCCTTGTCACTGTTGACAGGATTTTTACCTTACCTTGCCAACAGTGTGTAGCAAGAGGATAGCAATGACACTTAGCTACTCTGTTGCTCCATCCTGAGGAAGGCCACCTAAATCACTGCTAATGTAACAGCCTTCTGGTGGCAATGTGAGGTCATTTCTGCATGGTTCCATTCTTATAAGCCTCATCTCTCATAAATTCAAAGCATATTTAAACAGCAAAATATACCCTAGCTTTACAGAGCAGGTGGGGACATCACAGAGAAAGAGGAGACCTTGCATAGCTTATTGTGGAACTAGCTTGTAATCAGGGCCTGGGTTCTCTTTGACATTGAAGAGCCTTGTGCACCATAGCATGAGACCTGCAGCTCGCAATGACACATTGTCTCTGGTGTGCAGTGGACAGAAGAATGATCCCCTCACTGAAGCTCTGTGCTTCACAGCTTTGAAGCCCTGAAGTGTGCCTTTGCAGTAACATGCAAAGTGGCATGCTGATTTGGATGAAGTAATCTCTCATTCAGGAAGAACATCACAAACAATTTTGTAGATGTTCCGCATAGACCTTCCTGATAGTACTTTTTGTCCTGTGGTAGAGTTTGCGTATCAGTGGATGTGGCATACTTTGGTGCATTTTGCAGCCACAAAGAAGAATGTGTGCAGTGTTTCATGGGCCACAGTCCATGCAGTGTCAGACCTCACTTTTTTTATTTTTTTCTTTCAGGTTATGCTTCAAAACAGCAAAGGGAAGTTTCTGTGTGGGGGTGTTCTCATCCATCCATCTTGGGTTCTAACAGCAGCACACTGCACTGAGGCAGGAGAGAAGCTCAAAGTAAAGCTTGGTATGGAACAAAAAGTCTGTTGGTTTTTTTTCAGTGTAAGTGTTTCATTCCCAATGTTTATCATCTCAGGAGAAGGACTAGCAAGTTGTGAAGAGAGAATTCCTCCTTAGTTGTAGAAGTAGATTGTCTAGGAAGCTCCTAACATACACCTTCACACAAAACAAACAAACAAACAGTTTAGTAAGAATCTGATTTCAACATTGCTGTGAAATCAAGCTATGTCTTCTGAGTACTGCTGCTTGTCTGTAAAGTAGAAAGACTTGGTCTCTTTTGCTTGTGCTCTGCTGATGAATTTGGGTTGTTCCAACAGTGAAAAAAAAGGTGTGGATTCCAGGAGAGCATCACAGTGCCTCCTTCTGCCTTTTCGTATATTTGAACACCACTTTTTAAGAGACTTCCAGTAGAGGAGTAGCAGGTGTGCTCTTAAGCATGAGTAAATCTATGTCAGGTAGACTGCCGCTCCTGAATTAACAGACAAAATTAATTAGCTTTCCATTTGTGCGTAGGTCAGATTTATTTGGGGGGGAGCAGTGTTTTCTGCCTACCATTGTGACAGCTCAGCTTCTTTCTTTCTCCATCAGTGAAAAGATGGGTTGTGCCCAGCAATTGTGGAAGTCTCCAGCATCTTGTGTTTACATAGCCTTGGAAATAGAGTCTGTATTCATGCTCCATAGGCACTGTGGACAGGCAGGTGTTTGAGAGCAGACAGTAAGGCACATGGGTGGTTGTGTACATCCTTTGTTGTTCAACTTAAAGAGTGAGTGGAAAAGCATGTGATGTAGCTGTGGGTCCTCTCAGTACCAGAATATCCACCCTGTCCACAGTGGGACATCAGAGTGGAAGAGCGTATGGTAGTTTGGAAATGTGCATGCAGACTGCACCTCTCCAAGCACTCTCAGTTACTAGTTAGTAATTTTCTTTCATTTTAAGTGATTGACAATATGTATATTCAGTTGTGGTGAGGCCCAACAGAAGAAACAGCCTGTGGAGTTTGATTGTTAAAGGATCTTGGAATGTTTTAGGGGAAAAACAACTTTCAGGTGTGGCATTGGAATGCTCTGCAGTGCAAGATGTAGCTTTGAGTATAACGTGAAGGGGATCAGTCAGCAGGAATGTGGTAACCAGGGGAATGCAGCGAGGCTGCACTTAAATTACTCCATCCCAGTCTCGTACTGCAGGTGTTAGCAGAGATTCATGCAGTCTGACAAGCTTTCAGCTGGGATAGCCATGCCCAGAGATCTCTGCAGCAAAGAAAGAGGAGTTCAGATCAGTCAAGAGAGTTCTGTGCTGTGACTTTCAGTCAGTGAGGAAAAATGTTGACACTTGAGAACTCTGATTTGAGAAGGTTGGTTTTTTTTAACTGAAACTGAAGAGACATCTCACAAAAATTAAGGGTGAGAGTAGAGTAATTTTCGGGCTGTAATTTCTCTCATTCTTCTAGTTGCCCAAAAGACTTCCCTTATTAACAGAGGAAGAAGCAATGGTGTGGTCATGTCCTTGAGAATTGTGACACAACAGGAGAACACTTCTCATTCAGCCTTGATCAATATTGTTATGGTGAGATGGAAACCACAGAGGAGTCCTTTACTGTGGTCTGAGGTTGTGTATGCAGGACTGAGATGACTGTAACCTGAGACTTCACCAAGACAGAAGAGGTTCTTCTCAAGGTTAAGCAAAAGGGAGCTGTTTTAAGACCCAGCATAACATAACATGGTTGTCCTTTTCCATGTATCTTTTGGGTGTTTTGCTGCCACCAGAAAAGCAAATTTCCCTGGAAAACCCTGTGCTGTAAACCCTGGAGTCCTCTGGTGAGATACATGGAAGAGAGTTTGGAAGTGTTGCTCTGACTGCTCCAGGACAGAAATGAAGGTCCTTGTACTGAGACTGCAGAGATGATGCCCTGTCTCTGTGAGACTGGGATACTCAACACTGTGCTGGACTCAGCCCACTGCAGCTCTCTACTTGCTGTCTCTAAGAGCAGAACGGGAGAGGAAACTTGGGTCTGGGTTTGCACTCCTGAGCCTGGGGAGTACTCTTGTAGCAGAATTTGTGTGACTTTTGAGTGGCTTACAGTGAAAAGGTAAATCTCAGTGTAGCTGAAGTTATGGAAGATAGATTTGAGTACAGCCCAGTTTTCTTGTTTGTTGCTCTTGTGCCTCCATTTTCAGCTGGAGAGCATCCAGCAGTGTGCTCAGAGCTTCAAGAAAACAGAGCAGAGAGGTGAATGTAGTGATTCCATTCAGAATACTGTCTCTCCCTTCAGAGAACACATCTCATGCTTTCTAGTTTGTCAGACTTCATAGTTATTTTTTGTTCTGCCAGCAACCAGATTATGATGCTCCTTACTATGCAGAAGGAGCTAATTGTGTTTCACACAACCTCTGTGTTCAGTACATCCCACATCAGGTGTGGGTAGTACTTTTAAGACTTTGAAAGTCTTGGGATGGATAACTGGGGAAGGAACTATTCATGACCAAAAGTCAAAAGGGTCTCTTGGGCTGGGGTGGAGGTAGCACCAGTGCAAAAGCTGTCATCTGCTTGTTCAAGGATGTCTCAGCATACAGACAGGCCTTGCTTGTGTACAGAGCACGTGAAGCCTAGCAGCAGGTATGTTCCTACACAATTATGCTGCCTTCCTCAGAGGAGATGATGTGAGGGTGGTTGAGTCCAAAGTTATTTCTGAGGCCTAAAGAAAGAGCTTTGTATCTGTGAAGATAGAAATAAACCCCTGACCTGCCACTTAGCCTTCAGTCATGGAGTGGGAGGAAAGGAAAGTTGCTCCAAGACTTCTACAGACACTGTTGCCACAAAAAAAAAAAAAAAGAGGCCATGATAGCAGAAAAAAGGTTTGTGAGTGTTGGTGTGACATAACTGTCCTTCATGCTCTGGTGAGCACTACTTAATGCAGGTGCCTGTCAGAGCAGTTTCAGCCATCTGCCATGTCCATGTATGAAATGTGTCCATGTATGAATATCCATTGGCTGTCTCCAGAGGAGCAAGAGGAGAGGAACTCTCAAATAAATGTTCTGGAAGTCCAAGATCCAAAGCTGGACTTAAGACATCTTCTGAGAATCTGTTTCTGGATCTACTGTGAATTGTAAAGTCCCTATGCCTGTTTCAGTCTTCTCCAGCATCATCACAAGTGGCTTACTCTTGCCTTTCTGGTCCTTTTCAACTAGGGCTTCTACCTTCTGTTCTGCAGCTGTCTCACCCACAAAGTGGACGTCGCCATCATGTAGCACAAATAACAACCAGGAAGTCTTAAGTAGTGAAAAATTCATTAAAATATGGGTGCAATATTTATAAAAGGAATAGCCTTACCAGTAAGCCATCTTCATCTTAGAAATCCTGCAGTTGAGTCATTTGGCCACTGCCTACCCAGCCTAACACTCACCTATGGTTGTAAATGTCTTCCTTCGCTGCATGCTTGCTCTCTCAGCTTTTAGTGCTGCCACCAAGAAGGTTGTTTTCCTTCTGGAGAAGATCTATCAAGTCACACAAGTGTTCTGTGCTATCGACACGACAGGGCATTAGGCAGGCATTTTAGTTTCCCAACTGACATCCACGCCTCTAGGGTGCTCTGTATTCATGATCTAGGTGTATATGGACAATGGACACACTGGTCCATCTAGTAAGAGCGCTGTTAGCTTCTAACCTAAAGCGAACAAATGTCTATCTTAGGAAGGAAGTGGAAACGTGAAGTACAGTCCTGGGGCCTAGTGCATTCCTGGTGCCTTGGTGCTGAAGGCGACAGAAGGTTCAGCAGCATCTGTCATCTTCTTGTTTGCTCTTCCAGGGAAATTCCATAGACTGCGGACCGAGGCAGACGAGCAAACCATTTGGGTTGATAAACGTGTGAGCCATGAGAGTTACACCAAGGAGACCTCTGACAACGACATCGCCATGCTACACCTGGCTGAGCCTGTGATGTATAACAAATATGCCCTCCCTGTCTGCCTCCCCACCCAGGACCTGGCAGAGCAGGAGCTGACAAGAAGTGGGAGGCAGATGGTGGTAACTGGCTGGGGCAGCACAACTGATGATAACCACAGTTACTCTGCGTTCCTCAGTTACATAGAAATCCCCATTGTTCCCCGCAATGAGTGTGCCCAGATGATGAGATTTACCATCTCTGACAACATGCTGTGTGCTGGCAGCTTAGGAGACAGACAGGATTCCTGTACGGGGGACAGTGGAGGCCCCATGGTCACTAAATATCAGGAGACCTGGTTTTTGGTAGGACTGGTGAGCTGGGGTGAAGGCTGCGGAAGAAAGGATAAATTTGGAGTCTACACCAAAGTTAGTCAGTACCTTGAGTGGATCCAGCACCACATAGATGAGATGTCAGCTTCCTTGAAGGGCTGATTCTGATACTGAGAGCCTGGAATGTTGTGGCAGCGTGCTAGTGACAGTGTGCAGTGTCATGTACTGTCAGAGCTTCAGTATTAAATATTAAGTATGTGTTAACCTTGCGTGCTGTTTTCCTTGGTACCTTTTTTGTTTGTTTGGTTTTTATTTATTTATTTTGCATTTGGTTTTACCAATCGCTACAGTGATACAATCCTGTCCTTACAACTTCAACATCTTCTCCACAGCAACTGTTTTGGCTTCCTCTGTATTCGTATCACTTCTCTTCTAATACAAAGAAATTTTAGTAACATCATCACTGCCTCCGCTCATTCACAGCTTCCTCCTGTGTTCCCAGATCAAGTAGAGCCAGCAGGTCACTAGAACTTCTCAGTACTTTCTGTTCTTCGCACACTCAATGCCTGGTTTAAATCCCATCACCCCCAGACTTCCTTCAGCAGGAGTTCTGGTGTCAGTAAAAAAACAAAGGGAAGCTTAATCCCAAGTTTTCGCATGCTCTCTTTATCCTAAGGATCTGTAAATCTCTGCTCATTAAGCAAGCTGAGCAAACACTTTTGTCCATTCCTTTTCTGCTGAATGCAGTCAGCTGCAGGCTGTATGAACATTACTAATAATTATTGAGGAATCTGTGTGTTTGTACCTGTATCTGTATGTCCAGTAAGCACCAATAAGCTCATGGGAAGTAGCAGTGGCCAACATGGTTTCATATCACAGCTTATACTTGTTTCTAATCTTACCACTTAAATATAATTAATCTTGTAGGAGGAAAAAAAAGTTAAGCTAACTCTGACACAGTGATGCATGGTTTCAACATTTCACAAACATTGGGCACGGTGTGGTGAGACTGTTAAATGAAAAAACCCTCAGGTACAATGAAAGCATATGAGGATTTGTAAGAAATTGAACAGGGTGTCAGCAAAGAAGTTTAAAACTTCTTAAACTTACGGACTTAGAGGCTACTTCTGTGCTTATTGAGCAAACACTGAAGTTGATCTGTGCATTAAAGAAGGAACAGGCTATGGGCTTCATGTTGGAGCTGAGCTGAAACTGAAGAGTGCAGTCAAACATCTGTGTCACCATCTCTCCATGCCTCCCCCCACCCTCGCCCCCCCTTTTGTTTTTTATTTGGGGCTGTGAATGTCAAAGAATAATTCTTTGAACAGCAGCAGCCTTCCAGCTAGGGCTTGCACCAAGAAAACATCCTTCTGAGGAGGCTGCTGTTGCTAGGCATTGAACCACAAGGGAAAACCTGATTGTATTGAAAGCCAGTAAAACATGGGGCCAAATAAAGGTGGAAATGGTGATGTCAGTGAGTAACTGTGACTACCACAGGGCAATATTTGCCCTCCTGCAGGTGACTGCTGTGAATCCTCCTACACACTCTTGGCTCCGCATATTTCAACAGATGTTTACAGAGCAGCTCTTGTATTTTCCAGAGCAATTGATCTTACCTACTGCATGATGGAATGTCAGAAATCTTCCCTTAAAAATTCCAGCTTTTCTAGAAGAAATGTGTTGCAAAGAAGTGGCTTTTATTGTTGGAGGATGCTTTTAAGGACTGACTTTTTTTTTTTTTTTTTTTAATGCACACATGTAAGTGTGTGGAAACACACACTTTTGTTCTGATTTTATTCCTCACATGTGCCTCATAGAATCCAGAAGGTTGTGTCTCTGTCAATATTTGTGGCTGGTTAATAATCAACCTCTTGACCTCATGGCTGTTCCTAGCAGTCCAAATCTCTCTTCTGTCTTCCCCTGAAAAAAATAAAGGGGGAAAAAAAAAAAAAAAAAAAGAAAAAGTGAGTACAATTGCACTGCTCTGTGTACAGTGAATGCATTCTGGATCCTGTGTTTTGAGAAAAATGAGGTGTGTGCTGCTGATTCCTACAATGTTATTTAGCCTGGGAAGCTGATGTGAAGAAAAACTTCTGTTTTGTAAGTTTTGCTGCCAGATACGTGGTGGGTGGTTTCCTCACTGGGGCTGGTGCCTACACTCTTACTTGACAAGACCATCAATAATGATGCATCAGCTGCTGTTGTTACTGCTGGGTGGAGTGTGCAGTTCAGCCTTCAACTGAGACCCTGCACTGCTTAAAGGAGGCTGTCACTGGAACTGGCTTTTGCTCATTCTGGGCCTGATCCACACCTCCCATGTTCACTGGTGCTTTTTTATTACTTCTGTGGGCTTTGATGCTGGCCTGGGTCAGTCTCTGGTGCCTTGTGAACTGTTGGGATTCCTGCTGCAGTGTGTAGTCATCAGTGTTGCTTGGAGAAAGAGTGGACATCAGATCAAAATGAACTGGGTACAGTTTGCTCTGTTTCTTTCTTCCATTTTCCACTTGCTTCTACTTCTTCATCTTTTTTGTAAGCTAATTCACTCATGTTGTCCATGTAACAATATCCCAGTTTCATTCCTCTTTTCCCTCTGAAGGAAGTCAGCAGGAAGGCAGAGTGTTCTGTATGCTCAGTAAAATGGAGAGCAGTTCCTCACTTGTGGTGCTTCTGTTGCTGTGCTCCATCAACAGCAGCTGTCCATTTTCATATTCAGGTAGGTGCTTCTGAATTATATTTGTAACTCAGTTGTCTTTAAATGTCAAGATTGCTACAAGAACTGAAGCTGTGTTCCTTTTCTGAACACAAAGACCCATGGGCTGAAATGCAGAAGAAGAAATGAATGCTCACGTTTCTTACTTAGACCAGTGTCCTGTTGAAAATATGCTCCTTCTAACACTGAACCCAGAATATGAATTATCTTTGCATGAAAAAGTTTCCCAATTTGGGAAGCCTAAATGAGGCACTTCCAGCATGTGTTCTCAGACCTCACCTTGATTTGACTACAACTATGCAAGATTTGGAAATGGCTTCAGAGAGCCTGAGAACAGGTTTTCAGTGTGAGTGTCCTTGCAGAGAAGCAAGAGTAGAAGCAATAGATGCAAACCAGAGGGCTTTACAACAAGGCATATCCCATCTGTGGGATACATACTTACAACAGCTAAATCTTCTAAAGAATTCAAGGGGTGGTGAAGAGCATCACCTTTCTGGGCAGCCTGTTGCAGTGCTCCAGCACTCTCAAAGTAAAGAAGGTACTCATGTTTAGATGGAAGTTCCTGTGTATCTCTTGTCCTGTCACTGGGCACCACTGGAGCAGGTTCCCCAGGGAGGTGGTTGAATTCCCATCCCTGGAGGGGTTTAGAAGATGCAGAGATGTGGTGCTGAGGGAAATGTTTTAGCACCAGACTTGATACAGTTAGATATGGCTGGACTTGATGGTCTTAAAAGTTTTTTCCAACCCAAACAATTCTGTGATTCTATGACTTTATCTTCCTTTGGGTTGTTTAGGCAGATTCTCCCTGCCTCCTTTTTTATATTGTTTACTCCACTGAAGGTGTACACGGCTGTGACTGGTGCTGCTGAGTTGTTGCTTCCCAGTGTCATCTGTTCAATTTGTTTTTCCAGTGTTAATGAGAAAAGATGAAGCACACAAGGTGCTGAAAGTCCACAAACGTGCTAACTATTTTCTAGAAGAGATTCGTCCAGGGAACTTGGAGAGAGAATGCAATGAGGAAAAGTGTTCATTTGAGGAGGCTAAAGAGATCTTCCATGCGCAAGAGAAAACGGTGAGAAATGTAATTTTTAGGAAAAACAGAGAAAAGTTAACAGTGAGCTGTAAGTCAACCTTCCCAAGCCACCTGCATGGCTCTGGCAGGTGTGTGTCTGTGGGTCTGCAGCTTGGGCACCTGTGAAATCTCACTTTCTGAATGAGTGCATAGTTTGTTATATAGATGTTAAACACAGTTCCCTAAAAGTATCCAAACCCTGTTCCTTTAAGAGCTTCAAATCCAGCAGTGTGATTCTGACCACTTGTTTGATCAGACCCCTCCAAATACAGAGGAGGAGATCTTCACTGCCAGGGCCAGTATCCACCTGGGAAGCAGAGCTGCAGGCATTCTGCAGTTTGAGCTAACAGAGGTATCTCCTACCTAACCCGAGTTGCTTAGGTGATGTCTTCCTTAGCAGGCAGTGCAGTAGTAGATGTTCAGAGTGGAGCAGCGGGTGCTGAGGAGCTTGCAGTGACATGTGGTGTGGAGAGGAGGGCATGTCACATCAAACTCCTAGGCTCGTGCCACAGACCTTTCACTGGCTGGAGCATTTATGGCTCTAAGCTTTCAGTTTAGTTTTTGTTCCAGTGCCACCCAGCTTTTGCACTCTGGCTGGTCCCAAACACAGATGAAAACGCGATGCATGCTGACCATTAAGAGATGATCTGAAAATGGATTTTACGGTCCTAATAAAAGTGTTAATTTACATGCACCCTAAACCCCACATTTTTTCTGAATGGTATTTTCATTAATCATCATGACCACTTATTGACTGTTCTCTTCCTGTATGATTTCTTCTTGCAGATGGAGTTTTGGTTCAACTACAAAGGTAAGTAAAAAGGAATTTTATTAAAAACGAAGATCCAGTTCTTCTTTTTGTCTTCTGGGTACAAAGAATGATTTGGCAGTTTGAAGCCAGGGTTCTCTTGATTCCCCAAATGACACTGTGCCTTGTTTCTTCTACTTAGGTTTAAATCCGTGCGGTACCAATCCCTGTCTGAATGGTGGAGTCTGCAAAATTAGACACTATAATTACTTTTGCATCTGCCCCCCAAGATTTGGAGGAGCCAACTGTGAAAAAGGTGAGCACAGCGGAAAAAACACTGACATTCCTTGGGAAGGAAGGATTAAAGCTGGAATTTTCTCCTTGCATATTCGAGCTGGACCTTTGCATGGGCCTCTCACTGGGGTTGTCAGTGGTGTCTTTGCTACAGAACTGGTGGGTTGTTGAAGATTGATAAATTAGAATATATTAGAACAGTGTTTCCTGGTACGACATGTTGAGATGTCACCAGGGGTGTCACCAGCCTAGGAAGGTAATGGTGTCGTGACAGCAGCTGTAGCTCCTCCTAGCTGTGCCGTGCAGAGAAGTGCATAGCACCACCTCCGTTCATAGAGCAGCTGCAATTCTGGGCTCTGGGTGGGACCTGACTATCTCCCATCTTCCCGCAAGAAAGGATAGGAAATTACCCCTGTTTGTCACTTCAGAGTAAGGACATGTGCAATACCTGCTGCCATAGTCACTTGCACTGGAGCTCATTCACGGTGAGGCTCTGTTCTCTTTGCCATTTAACTGAGTAAATGCATCAAACAAATCATCCAAAGCTCAGCATAACTGAGGACAGCAGCCAAGTGAGCTCCTTGTGTTTCCATCCCAGAGAAGTCCGAGTGCTGGTACCAGAATGGGGGCTGCTGGCAGTACTGCAGGGACAGCAGCAGTGCCTTCCACGTTGTCTGCTCCTGCGCCCAGGACTACATCCTGCACGAGGTCGGGAGGAGATGCTTGCAAGCAGGTAAAGCATGGGCAGCCTGAGTCACTGCAGGCAAAGAGGAGATCTGCATAGGCTGTCTTCTCCACTAGCTGCAGAAGAGCTACACATACTGTAGCTACTGCAGCTTGGACTTTGTAAGGCAGATCTTTTCCATACTATGTTTTCTTTATTTGTATCAAATACTAAGGTTCTTCTCAATCAGATGTCTCTCCTATCCAGTGCCCCTGAGGGTACTGGGTAAAGGAGCAGCAGTACTGTCTGGGGTGGGCCTCTTCTAACAGCAGCACAGACTTAGAGCAGCTTTATGTAATTTTCAAGCTCAACTTGATAACTTAGGAAGCCAAGGGACTTGAGAGGGGTCATCAGAACTTTGAATTAAGGCATCCTGTCGCAGGTTTGAATTCTGGCCTGAACTAAGCCCTCAGCAAACTGCATCGGTCTGTGGCTGATGCTGTGGTTTGGAAGAGGCACAGCCATTGCTGTGTTGCTCAATAATTAGCTCCACACACCCTGGTCAGATGGTAGTGGTTGTGGAGTTTGATATTATGATGTCAGAGTGGTTCCTGGGCTCTTAGAGGAGGGCTGAATCCTATTTTGGGATAGGGAAAGTAATGCTTTTGTGTTGATGACACAGCAGCACACACCCTGAACTCAAATCATTGTTTCTGTCTCTCCTCCATCCAGCACCATTCCCATGTGGCTTGATTAAAGCCAGGCAAGCTCTGGAGGAAGGATGGTTGAGGCCAAAGCAGCTCCTCAGGGGACTGCCCCAGCCTGGGGATGATGTGACCAAGTGGAATGAGAGCACCATCAGGCAAACAGAGCCAGAGCAAAGTGTTATTGGGGAAAATAAGACCTTAAAGCATGCCTCTGGGCAGAACATGCATATGGAGGGTGATGCTGAACAGATTGAGGTGGCAGGAGATGCCTCCAGGTGGAAGGAGGCAATGGTGGACTCTGTGACCCAGCAGCTATCAAGAGATGATGCTGCTGAGCCAGAGGTGCATGTCCCTGAAGAGCACAGTGAGGGAGCAGAAGGAAGCACTGCGTCTGGCCAGCCTGCTGGGTGGAGTGAGCCAACTCAAGGCCCTGCATGGCAGAACAAGGCTACAGCAACTGCTCCTGGGCAGAAGCTCATGGTGGGAAATGCTGCTGATCAAAACCAAACAGGGGAGAACACTGTACAGAACACAACAGGGACCAGTCAGGCTGCAGACAACGGAGTCAATCATGGCAGTGACTGGGGAAACGTTTCAGACACGCTGCAGCTTGTCCAGGCAGACCTCAAGGCTCCTCTAGAGAACAATGACTCCAGGATAACAGGAGGAACTCTGTGTCACCGTGGACATTGCCCCTGGCAGGTAATGCTTGTCTTCCACTCTGAGCATAAATGCCACACCTGAGTGCTTTCTTAGTGTCTCAATCACTGATTCCATCTGCAGCAGAGTTCATCAAGCCATTATAAAGGGTTTCTTTCAGGTTGAGAGCAATTCAGCCACTTGTAGTTCTCAAGTCTTCTGTAGGTCTTTTTGATGATCCACATCTTAGTTGCTTTTTTTATTATTCTTCTCCCTATCCAGGTACAAGTGCTTTCATGAGCTCAGCTTAATTCTTCCTCTCTTAATGCCAATCAGATCTCCTGCTCTGTTATTCAGGTTCTTTGTATCTCAGTGCTCTTGGTGAAAAGCTGTGCTTCTGACTCCTTTTGGAATGGCTGATGAGTTTTTTTTTCACAAAAATGTATCTGTGACCAGGTGAGAGTCTCCATTAGAATGCTAAGCTTTTCGTATTTGTCATGGTGAGGAAGCTAAAACTAAGAGGGTTCAAATGTGGCATGTAGCAATTAGGGGAACCTCCCTTACGTGTTTATTTCACTATCTTGTTTTAATTTTTACTTAATCTTCTTTGTGTCTCCTGATTTGTCACTGTCACTCATTATTGTCTCTCTTTCATCAGTGCACTGTTTACAGGGTTGTTCACAGTAAGTTAACAGAGCTAAAAACCTCTCACGTTACCATCACACACACAAATATTTCACATGTAAAATAGCTCAGGAAGTATTTTACAGGTGGAAAAACCATAGGCTGAATCTGTGTGGACTGTGGTGCGGTTTTACTTGCTGAAATGCCACTGCTAGGACACTGTCAGGGTCTCTGCCATCTTGTGCACTTCCAGGAGGAACACCAGCTGCTTTCCTTTCATCAAGTATAACCTGATTTGGGATTGCAAGAAGGGAAGGTAGTCTGAATGCTGCCTAACCCATACAGTTTCTTCTTGAAATAAAGAAACTGGGTACAAGTCTGATAGGACAAGAGGAAGTGGCTCCCAGTTGCCCCTGGGGAGGTTTAGGTTGGCTTCCAGAAGAATTTCCTACTTGAACCACTTCTCAAACACTGGACCAGGCTCCCCAGGGAGGTGGTTGAATCCCCATCCCTGGAGGTGTTCAAAAGACCCAGAGGGGTGGTGCTAAGGAACGTGTTTTAGCCTCAGACTTGGCAGACTTAGATAATGGTTGGACTTCATGAGCTTAAAGGTCTTTTCCAACCCAAACAGTTCTATGATTCTTTCAAGGTGTTACTGTCAAAGACAATGTAAAGCTTCATTACATCAGGCAATTAATAACCGAATCTTGTACTTTTAAAGGGTTTAGAAGCTCTTCCCATTCTAGCTCTTATAAACTAAGAGAAAATTTTCAGTAACTCTTCTGTGCTACTTTTCAATGTTTTGTTCTAGAATGAAAGCTTCATTAGGGCATGGAATTGTCAGCATGGCTTATGTAAGACATGGCATTACTCCAGGAACTAGGACAAAGTCAGAGGGCAGACTGTGTCACACCTTTTTCCACTACTTGACTGTTAACATCACTGAAGCTACAGAAACCAAAATTTAAGCCTCTCCTTCAGTTTAACACATGAACAGTTTAACTGAAGAGATGCTGAGGCTTTAATGGAGTTTATAATTCCGAGATGACAAACATCTAACACTGAGCAGCACATTTTTACTGCCCCATTGTCTCTTCTGGATATCTGACAAATTTTATCATCAATAAAAGTGAAAAAAAAGGGAAA